>JAKCPI010005170.1:0-32955 GCA_023213315.1 Euborellia annulipes | reverse complement strand
TTCTTACTTTTTTAATTTTTTTTAAATTTAAATAAAAAAAATTTTAAAATATATCATTTTTAAAACTAAATGAAATAAAAGAAGAAATTTTGCCCCCCCCTGCCCCCCCCCTGTAGGATGCCAGGGGGAGGCAATGTACCCGTGCCCCCCCCCCAGTTCCGGCGCCTATGGGTATAAGTAAACACTTTGGTGTTAAATTTATGTATGGTGTAAAATCATTTTAATTAAAGATAGAAATGGTAATATTTAAATATTAAAGGCGACGAGTGGGAAAAAATTATAATTGATAATGAGGATTATGATGTTGTTTGTTGTTGATGTTGTTAGCCTACACACAAGCAACAGCATATATCTATTTTGTTTGTCTCCTTTCAAAAAAAAAAAAAAAAGAAAAAGAAAAACAAATATTTAAGTTCAAGGACTAGAAGGAAAGATAAAATTTTATTCTCACCTTTAAATTTTATCTTGATTTGGATTGAGAAAAAAAAACCGCAGTTGCAAATGGGTATTTATTTATTAATGGTATATTATCTAATTTTATGAATTATTCAATGAAAATTAAGTCTATTATGGGTCAATTACAAAACGTCAGTTTACTAGCTGCTGTTTAAGGTCGAGTAAAGCAATGAGCGAAGACTTTGGTAATAATGGAACAGTACACACTTGGTTTGTTTTCTTTGTACATTGTTCCATTGCAAACAATATTTATAATTAAGGGGGGACGGGAGCGAAGTGGTTACGCTTGTTTTCCCCGATAAGATGGCGTAGTGTGTCATAAAATGTATGCTCAAAAAATCAAGTAATTCAAAAATTTGCCAAGAGATGTCAGAATGGTAGCTAATAATATTTAATGCATTTGGTTGATTTTCATTGATCTTTTAACAATAAATACTTTATAAATGTTATTATATATTATGTATCTTTTATAAAAGCATAAAAATATATAAATATAGACCAGATATAGGCTAATACTATATCGTCTATTAGACTAGCCTGCTATCTATTGCAAGAATGCTGAACTAATTTGACACTTGGTTTTTAAATAAATCATCTAATCATGAGAATTTAAAATATCTATTATTGAAATATATTCCGAACTAAAATAAAAAAATAATCAAAAAAATAGACAAAAAGATCATTTGTCCCATTCAAAAAATATATTTTTTTTTAAATTTTTGTTTACTTCATCTTGTGACCCCGAGGAATCAGAGTGTGGAACGTCACCCGGTAGCCATCCGTACATTGTATGTAAATATTTGTATAAATAAATTCAACCCATAAATGGCCTTCGTAGCCGAAAGGGCAATTAAAAAATTTTTTTGTCCCTTGGGTCGAGAAGCCCACTGACTCTACCCAAGAGGCGAGTACTCTACCACTGTATTACAGCCTAGAAGAAAAAATATTTTTAAAATTATTGAAAGAAAATAAAAATTATATAGAAGTATTTTTTTTAATCAGATATTTTCGGTTTTGTGAATATCTATGAACAGATAACAACATTAAGAAAAACTTAAATAAAGGAAGTAATCTGATAAATTCAAGAAAATTCATTTATTAAAATATATGTATTTCCAGTTTAATGATTAGACAAGAAGTTAATTTATAACATTATCTAACGTGAATTTTAATTTATTTTTTTGCAAGGACTTTTAGCTAAGAACAATGAATGTGTATTAGCCTATATTTACCAATAAATATTAAACACAAAATGACTCATACTTTTAAATAAATTCTTCTTGAGAATTCATCTCAAATGAAATTGCATTTAAAAAAACAATAATAGAGGAAGTAGGCATACAATAACATAGCCTAATGTCCATTTATCAATCAAACATACATTTGAAAATAAATTTTTTTTGAATTCATTATTCGAAGCGAGTAAAAAAATAAATAAATAAACTACGCATTTGGCATTAAAAATGAGATGTAAAACTTCTTAAAGGAATTTTAAAAAGGATTATATATCCTCCGCGTCATATGGATTAATTGGTCATATGAGCCTCTCAAGTACTTTCTAAGTTGCCTTAAAAAGACTATTTTGCTTTTAGGAGATGAATAATTTAAAACACTACTTCTAGACTTTTCCCTGCCTATTAAAAATTTAAAAGAAAAATTAAGTTTGATTAAAATTTATTGTTATGTCGGTGAATAATTTCTTGAGTTAAATAATTAATTTTTTATATAAAAATCGACTCAACCCATCAAAAAATATTTTTATATACAGTATTGCCCTCTTATTTATGTAATTGAGATCCTATTAACATGTGGCGAAATAATCTTTACACTTATTCGTTTTGAATGTTTGCTGGAAGATAGGCAGCCCAAATGACAGCACATTATATTATCTGTATCATTAATAAGTAGACATTAAATACACGCTCCTGTATTTTTGGAGAGTTCCTATTAGAGTTTCAAAAAAAATCTCTTATAATTTATTAATTTTAAAAATAATGTTCAAATATTGAAAAATTTTAAGATTAATTGTTACCTTATATGAAAATTCCCATAAAAAATAATCTTACATTAAATGCAAGATGTTTTTTTGCAACTCACTGCAAGGTGGGAAAAAATTTTAGACGGCTTCTAATTAATATCAAATTTCTCAAATGGACTTAATAACTATTGATTGATCAAAGATCATCCTGTGAACTTAGCTATTAAGAAAAACACATCTGTAATATATTAATATTAATTTAGATAATTAATTCCTTCAATATAGAAAAAATTAATCAAATATGTCTATGTTAATATTAAATTATCAAATTAAAAAAAAGTAGCAAAATTAAATATAATATTTAATTTAAAAATTTCCTAATACACGTAGGAGTATTAAAAAAAAAAAAAAATTATTTATACAAGATAAACAAATTTTAATGGGTAACTTAAGTGGGATAAAGCGTTTATGAATAATTGTTACAAACTGATTTTCAAAGGGAAGAAGAGAATAGGGCAATTAAAATGCCAAAGGTATCTTAGGGAACCCCCAGGGAGAGTGAAGCTGGGAAAACTCTGCAATGCAGACCAGAGATGTGATATTGGACCAAAACGGGGGCTAGGGACACTATATTTAGTCTACGGCTAGTAAACAGGAACCAGATGCTTCTGGCACAGTTCCTGCTACTTATGGAGAAACCATTCGCCTTTGAGAAATAGGAAAACACACTTCAAATAAACTATATTTTGAGGTCACTTTTTAAAATGAGAATCGGGAATTTTGTATTAATATACGATTTATAAACTTTTTTTTTATTTAAGGGGGTTCAGGAGCGACGTCTAAACGTACTTAAAAAAAGTAAAAAAACTAGACTATTATAAGGAATTTTTCAATGCGGTTTTTTTTTAAATGAATTAAATTCATAAGAGATTATTGGGACATCGAGCTATAATTTTTTTAATGACTTGTTAAAAAATTATCGTATTTAATTTTTTTTTTAATTTAAAAATGAATTTATTATTATTATTAATCACATATTAATTAAGAAATTTTTAAAATAAGCTTAGATGATTTATTTAAAAACTAACTGTCAAATTAGTTCAGCATTCTTGCAATAGATGGCAGGCTAGTCTAACAGCCGATATAGTATTAGCCTATATATGGCCTATATTTATATATTTTTATGCTTTTATAAAAGATACATAATATATAATAACATATATAAAGCATTTATTGTTAAAAGATCAATGACAATCAACCAAATGCATTAAATATTATTAGCTACCATTCTGACATCTCTTGGCAAATTTTTGAATTAATTGATTTTTGGACATACTTTTTATGACACATTACGCGCCATCTTATCGGGAAAAACATGCGTAACCACTTCGCTCCCGAGCCCCCTTAAGGTCTTTTTCGGCATCTTTAGCCATCCCTATTTATTTCAATTAATTGGTAGCCAATTCAATTTAAATAAAATTATCAACTTAAATTCCAAGAAAAGAAGAAAACTTGATGCATTTCATGCCTAAATACTTTCTTGACGATTATTATATTGAGTTTGGGAACAAAAAAATAAAATAAAAAAAGTCAAATAAAGAAAAAACTATCTAATTAAAAAAATAAATAAAAATAAGTGAAAGTAAATAAAGTAAACTATTTGGTGTGGCCAACGACCGTCACCATTCTTAATTAGCATGGAAGGTGCTACCACTCTATTAATATTAGTCTATAAGTACTTTTTTTTTTAATAATTAAAAAAGTTTTAACTTAGATGAATTGATGAGGTTTGCTCACATGGCTAAATTCAATATTTACCAATTAGTAAAAGTGAATAATCATCAGCTTTATGGCTACTTAGAATTTAATAGGGCTAAGCTCAAGGTAAGCCTATTTTTGTATGTTTAATATATTTGAATACTAAGTCTAAAAATATTACTGCTCGTTTCACAACAGTATAAACTATGCTAGTTACAAATAGCGAAAAAATATAATATAGAGGCTACTTAGCATAAGCAATTTAGCATCTTAAGAAAATAAATTATACATTTTTTTCTAATAATTTCTTTAAAATTTCAAATATTTTTGTACCCAAACTTTAAAATACCAAGTATTTTCTTAAATATTTTTGGTACTATTGTTATAATAAATGAAATTTAATAAATTGGCAACAATTTTATCAATTTAATATTTAACATTGATTATAGGTCAAAAGTAAAAAAAAAATTTTGTATTGATCGCAAACTTTTAAAATGAAGTTTGTAAGGATTAATTAAAGCTATTCTTAATTGTAATTAAGTTGAAAATTACTTTTTCAGATATAAATTAGAACAGGGAGATCCCTTCCTTTTCTAATTAAGACTTTATCAATCAATGTCGAGAAAATTTTTTAAAAAGATGAGGATTTAATCTAGAATCGCGAAATCCGATAAATCAAAAAAGTTCACTTTTATATAATAAAAAAAAGTCTATAATTCCAAATTAATATAAATTAAAGATGAGGCGATTAGATTGAAATATGTTATTTAGTAAACGTTCCTGTACATAAAACGACCAGTCATGTAAATTCAGAGTATATTTTTTAATAGACATAGGCTCGGTTTCTAACTTAACCGATTGGTTAAAAAGTAAATTTAATTAAAATCATCTAAGCATTAATAGCCTCTGATGCCTTTGCAAGAAATTTATTAACTACTAGAAGCAAAATGCCCAAAATTAGTGGCATGTCGATAATTTTCAATTTGGGTGTATAATTTTTAGAGATGATGTGACCATTTATCATACCTTATATAAGGTACAAAAACAATTTGATTTTTCATTTATATAATAATATTTATAAAAAGCCCAGTAGAATGGGGTAGGGAAAAAGAATTTTTTTGTTTTTATCTATTTTACTCTATTGGGCCAGGTGGGTCTTAATCCCCTCCCAGGAAAAATAGCTCCTAATGGTCTTTTCGATTAAAAAAGAGCAATATTTTTTTTAGATCTCGGGTCCAATCGTTTTGTACAATTATAATTAATAAACTACTCTCACTTTTAAGGTCTTTTAAGACCGCAATCCTCAACTTAATGATATTCAATGGCATATTTAATTCACAGTTTAACGGGTCCATTATAAATATATTTATTCAGAATCTGCCTGGGATTACGTTCAAGTGCACGGGTATTAATTATATTTCCCATAAATTAAAATGATATACTCAAAAAGAGTAGGGGCTATCATATTTGTTGATTAAGCAGAAAGGGTATCCTTTAACAGTAATTTAGAAGGTAGTCAATAAAACAGTCGATGTTACCAATAAAATTTGAAACGATAAGAATAAAATTTATTCACGAAATTCAATTTTTTTGCAGAGAACTTACTAAATACTTTGAAAGAAAAAAAAATTTGATCCATATATCCGTCTCAAAATGGTGGCCTTTTTACTTTTTTTAGTTGTTTTTATTTAAAAACTTGGATTGGCCGCCATTTCGAAACGAATAAATTGATTGATTCCAATCCAAAACAATATTGGTGAGTTCAGTGAAAAAATTCAACTCCATCGGTCTGTGATATTTGGTGAGAAAAAAAATAAATGGGTTTTTTTTTTTTGTATTTATAGCGCCCAGTGGAATTTGCTAACATACAAAAGTAAATTTATATATAATCTCTTATTATTATAAATAATATACATACAAAAAATGGGGGTTATTTGCGTTTCCAGACATACGTTTATAGGAACTTTTTTCTGTATTTTGACTAATATAAACCCCTGAATTATTTCCTTAGAAACAACGTGTAAATTCAGCTCTCCCTAAAAAAAAAAAAATCTGGTGTGACTGGCGCACAGCACACAACTTTCTCTTACCCTCGGTAATCGAAAGTTGTGTACTGTGCTTGTCACCCAGATTTTTTGTGTCGACATATATTTAGTTCCCGACAGTAAGGAACATTTGAATTCAGATGTAAAATTTATAAGTATGGGAAAATATTTATATTTTGTTACCATGGCAACCATTTCTCCTATCTTCCCTATGAAATACAAGAGTAAAGTGGTCTTCAGAAGATTTCAATCGCAAAATGAGAATATACATTTTAAAGAGCATCTAAAAAATAATTGATTTTTGAATTTTAAAAAAATCGTTGGAGCAAATTTTGAGAAAATCGAAAAAAACTGAAAAAGTACATCAGTAAAGTACTAGTAATCTTTGGCCGATTTTGATTAAAAGCTTATTTTTCCGGTCCCGGGGGATGTTTAGCTTAAATATAAAATTTCAACCTCATAGCTCAATTCCTTCATGCTTAAAATTGAACACACACCCACACACACACCCACACACAGACAGACCATGTCGCGAAAACCACTTTTTTGGATTCAGGGGACCTCAAAACGTGAAGATCCATCAAAATCTCGACATCGAATTTTTGACATGAATCCAATACTTTCTCTCTATATATATATTACATATATACATAGGTAAGAGAAAGTAAAAATTTTTTGACTAAAGATGAAAAAAGTGTGTTTGAAACTATTCAAATTTTAAAGGAAATTGATGAAATTTTATTTGTATTTGCACTTCTAAACTTATTTTTAATAAATTTTTACTTTCTCTTAAAAAGTATTGCAATCATGTCAAAAAGTTGATGTCGAGATTTTGATGTAAATACATGATTTTTTTTGTTTTTTTTTAAATAGCCTCTAAAATTGAAAAAGACAGGAACAGTAAAAAACCACCAAGCAAGAGAATGAAAAAGCGCACTAAAAATATCAACGCTATTTTTTTAATAAATTGTTCCACTATAGATAGATAACTTTCTATTATATATAATAGTTATTATAATCAAACAAAATATTATCAGAGGAATTATTATCCCAAAAAAAAATGTTATTATATTATTTTAAGCTTTAAAGAGAGCTTTATGTTAGCTCGCTCTGACATATCTTCCCTCTACAGTAGCCCTAAAATCCATTAATTGAGCCTCCGGAGCAATGGGAAATTATCAATTAAATTTAGATTCCCTATTCATTGTGATAGGGCTTAAGGGGATTCTCCTGGGACAATTTGTTTCAATAATGAGTCTTAAAGCAAGTAACCGTTATTAAACTTGGGATCCAATTGCCATTCGCCTCTCCAGCAAGCGAATTCCTCCAGGAAATTAATTAATTTTTTTTTTTTCTCTAAAATTGTTTTATCACTCAAGTAAAATTATTGATTCATAATTAATTAATGAGAGTGTTTTATGTTGATAATGGAATATGAAATTCATAATAAGAAAGACCCTTTATCGAATTTAATTTAAATTATTCACTCTTTTTGTATCATTTTCTGCCGTTTTGCATTATTTATAATTAAGTTTTATATATTTTTTTTGTTAATTGCTGAGCTTTCCTTCGTTTGCTTATTTTTCCAACGTTTCAAATTTCGTTTACGTGATTTCCGTATTCATCCAATTTCATTCAATTTTCTACGAAGTTATACGCGCTTTTAATCAAAACACACGTCAATTTATTTTTTTTTTTTATCTTCGAATAAAAGCTGTTTTTGGAACATCCGAATTAGATAAGGTAAACTTTTTTAATCAAGTCTCTTCTCTTTTGGCAATTTTTCAATTTTTTTTAGAACCTCAATTTATTCTAGTAAAATATAAATTTACATATAATTTGAAATTGTTGATTTTTTAACTTAAAGGATCGATTCGGATCCAGTAAAATTGAATGAGCCTTTAAATATTGTCTATTAAAAATAAAATGCCCCTTAAATCTTCCTGGCTGCATGTGACTATTGGTCATTATAGGTCTTCGGACCTTATGCACCCATTCCAAAAAAAAAAAAAAAAAAAAAAAAATTGGGGGTAAGTCTAATAAAATATAAATATTTCATATAAAGGGTATAAACAAATATTTTTCTGTTTATAAATTTTACATGTTGAATTCAAATGAATTGTACTGTCGGAAACTAAATATATGCCGACACAAAAAATCTGGTGTAACAAGCACAGAACACAACCTATCTCTTGCCAAAGATAAGAGAAAGTTGTGTGCCATGCGCCAGTCACACCAGATTTTTTAATTTTTTGTAATTCTATCAAAAAAGATTTTATTACAAAATTTATTCTTTTTTTTCTTCATACTTTTTCTATCTTTCTAATTAATATTCATGTGGTTATCTACTTTATTTTTTATAACATAAAATTAATATTTATATAGCAGTGTCCGGCTCTATTAATTCAGCACGAAACTAATATATATTTTATTATTATTTGTATTGAGGATAACAACAGTTATTTGTTGGCAAGTTTTCACAAATTCGATTATTATTTTTTTTGTTTTTTTATGTATATTAAACGATGTGGAATAAAAATATAAAAGAAGCTTGAATCAAATATAAGGAAGTAAGGGATGATAATTAACACAGCCTTGCTAAACTCGCATTATATAAAATCGTTCGTTTTTTACATCCTTCAAGATCGGCAACCCAAATGACCAACTCACTAAAGAATTTTTTGATTAATTGCTTCAGACCTCTGAAATTAGTGAGTTGGATATATATAGAAAAGAACTTTTTTGCATTCTAGAGTTTATCGCTGTTTTTTTTTCCTTGTTAATATCGTGTAAGTTTATAGACCAGGCGCTGGAGGTAGTTGAGTATGCAAAATCTGAGGACCGAATTCTGACAATGGATTTGGGCTAAGAATAGCTCCCAGAATAAGGATCCGGATCTTGCCGGGCCAATTTTTGGTCCACTTTTTTTTTTACCCCCACCCCTATTATTTCCATAGGAAATCAATGGAATGCATGCTAAGATGATGTGAAGATTTGCAATTATGGTCAAATTCGAGTACTTAAAACCTCAAACAATGAAAAAACTGTCTTGTCAGCAACTGAGGGGATCCTCTATAGTCCCCTGAAAAATACTATCTTGCCGCCAGCTGCGGTGGTCCCCTCTAACCCCTTCACCTCTTTTTTCTCTCTCTATTATAAATTTAAATATACGGCCTAAACACCATTCCAAATTGTGGGGACCGGCAATTATGTTCATAATCCACTACCTGGTACCCCAATCAATGAAAAATACTATCTTGCCGCCAGCTGCGGTGGTCCCCTTTAACCCCTTCACCTCTTTTCTCTCCCTTTATTATAAATACACCAGTTAGTAGATTATGAGCATAATTGCCGATTCCCACAATTTGGCGTGATGTATAGGCCGTATATTTAAATTTATAATAAAGAGAGAAAAAAGAGGTGAAGGGGTTAGAGGGGACCACCGCAGCTGGCGGCAAGATAGTATTTTTCATTGATTGGGGTACCAGGTAGTGGATTATGAACATAATTGCCGGTCCCCACAATTTGGAATGGTGTTTAGGCCGTATATTTAAATTTATAATAGAGAGAGAAAAAGAGGTGAAGGGGTTAGAGGGGACCACCGCAGCTGGCGGCAAGATAGTATTTTTCATTGATTGGGGTACCAGGTAGTGGATTATGAACATAATTGCCGGTCCCCACAATTTGGAATGGTGTTTAGGCCGTATATTTAAATTTATAATAGAGAGAGAAAAAAGAGGTGAAGGGGTTAGAGGGGACCACCGCAGCTGGCGGCAAGATAGTATTTTTCATTGATTGAGGTACCAGGTAGTGGATTATGAACATAATTGCCGGTCCCCACAATTTGGAATGGTGTTTAGGCCGTATATTTAAATTTATCATAGAGGGAGAAAAAAGAGGTGAAGGGGTTAGAGGGGACCACCACAACTGGTGGCAAGATAGTACTTCTCAGGGGACTATAGAGGATCCCCTCAGTTGCTGACAAGACAGTTTTTTCATTGTTTGAGGTTTTAAGTACTCGAATTTGACCATAATTGCAAATCTTCACATCATCTTAGCATGCATTCCATTGATTTCCTATGGAAATAAGAGGGGTGGGGGTAAAAAAAATTGGACCAAAAATTGGCCCGGCAAGATCCGGATCCTTATTCTGGGAGCTATTCTTAGCCCAAATCCATTGTCAGAATTCGGTCCTCAGATTTTGCATACTCAACTACCCCCAGCGCCTGGTCTATTACTAAAATATAAATAAACTTATTTTTAAGCGATTTTTTCATATGTTTGTAATTATTTTGAAGAAAAAAAAACTATTTTTAAAACATGCCTTAAGTATATTTTTTTCTTTATAAAAAGTATAGGCTATATAATCATATAAACAAGTATAGTATTATATAAATATTTATAGAAGAAGAGATGATAATAATAAGCATGGATGAAATATAATCTAAATATACAAAGCAAAGATATATTATCTGGAACTTTGAAAAAAAAACGAGAGAAAGAAGAAAGAAGTCATTCATAAAAAAAAATTTTTGAATTTGTTTTAATAAATAAAATTGTTCGAGAAAAAATCACGTTTGTAAATTTAGATAATTAATAATTATAATGAATTCATATGTAAAAAAAAAAGACAAATTTTTAATAAATCTTTAATTCATCAACATCTCTAAGGAAAAATAAATAAATTACCATCGCCCTTGGAATATTTTAGTGTGAATCAATTCCTTTAAAAATACGTTAATTTTGCATATTTTTTCTATATAACAAAAACAAATTAAATTTCTTCAAAGGGATGTTCTCCGAAAACCGAATGTAAATTTAAATAGATTTCATTTGAGAATTTCATTATTTATCACTTACGAGTTTGCTATTCCTGGAAAAGTAAATTGAATTTCTCGTAGTAATCAAGAGCTCGTAAGTTTAGATTTAAATTAAATAACAACCAATAATATAAAATTCCCAAACGGTGGCCATTAAAGATTTTTCATACAAAGCAAATAGTCCAGTCATTTTAGGTTTTATCTGCGGAAAAATTCCTAGTGAGCTGGATTTTTGTATACACCTTTATTACGGCGTTGTAATGAAGATGTGAAAAATCGACATTGATATCATGCCGGCTAAAAAAGTTATAAAGGTCAAAAGGTCACGAAAATCAGTTTTTCGCAAATATCTCGCAATCTATTGCTCAGAGGTCAATTAAGGTCATTATATAAATTATTTGTCGTGAAATTGTCTACAAAAAATGTCTCTTGCATTTTTCTGTAAAATTAACCGTTTTCGGAGTAGAGCGCTGAGAAGGCGACCATATTATGACTAGGGCTCGAATTTCGCCCTATTTGCCTTTTTTTAATTTATGGCGAAAATTTAGGCCAATATGATATGTATACGTTTCATGAAATTCATGAAATTCTGAATAAAATAAGAGGCATTTGTTAGTGCCTATAATGCCTATTTTGGCCGATTCTGAGTATTGATGCCTATTTCATCTATAGATGAAATAGGCATTTATATATAAATGCCTTTTTTAGTGCCTATTTTAAGTTCAAATTTCAATTTTTTACGAGCTATACATAGCCTAAATTTAAAATTTTTTTGAATTATCAAGAAAATATTTCAAGGGGGGGGGGTAAAGGGGGTAATTACCCCCCTTCCCCGATATTTGGGAAAAATATTTTTTTCGAAAAAAAATTTATTTTTCATGTAAAAAATTTTAAAAATTAGTAGGCCTACTTAAAAATTTGATTTGTATTTATATTCTAGCAAACAAGTACAGAAGGCGCCTTTAAATTACCGAAATTAAAAAAAAATTGTGTGCTATGCAACCAGTCACACCAGATTACCAAAAATAAGACATCAATTTTTTAAATTTTTTTATATTATTTCTTAAACAAGTTGAGAAAGGCGCGGCTTCGCCGCGCCCATCTCAACTTGGCCCTGACGGGCGGCGTCTCGATACGTGATCAGTAGTTTTTCTCTTAATTTTAAAGCCCATATTATTTTTGTCTAAATGAAAATACAATGAATCAAGTTTAAAATTTGAGTATTCGCCCTGCCCGGCCTCTGGGTTTTGAAGGCCATGAGAAAATTACGGGCAAGAAGCAAGCCTAAATTTCCCTTTAATAAACTGATTCGAGCCAACGGGCATGCAAATGAAATCAGGCGGACAGGGACCTATTAAAAAAAATCAAGAATTTTAAAATAAAAATTTCGGGGGTGGGGCAATTGCACAATAAATCTTTAAACTTTTAAACCCCTTGATAGATATTCATTCAAGAATTTTAAATCCAAAAAAACATGGTAATATTTGAAGAAACAAGAATTAAAAATTTCGGGGGGGTGGGGGGGCAATTACACAAAAAATCTTTCAACTTTTAAACCCCTTGATAGATATTCATTCAAGAATTTTAAATCCAAAAAAGCATGTTAATATTTGAAGAAATAGAAGAATTAAAAATTTCGGGGGGGGGGGGCAATTACACAAAAAATATTTAAACTTTTAAATCCCTTGATAGATATTCATTCAAGAATTTTAAATCCAAAAAAGCATGTTAATATTTGAAGAAACAGAAGAATTAAAAATTTCGGGGGGGGTGCAATTACACAAAAAATATTTAAACTTTTAAATCCCTTGATAGATATTCATTCAAGAATTTTAAATCCAAAAAAGCATGTTTATATTTGAAGATGTAGAAGAATTAAAAAATTTGGGGGGGGGGTGGGCTGCCGAATTTAAAAAAACTCTGAAACAACGAATTTAGATTCTTATCAAGGGAAGGCTTTAGGGAAGAAACCAAATTGATATCTCTCCTGGTTAAAAAAAATTTGAATTTGCCTCTCCGGCTCCGCCCTCTCTGTATTTCGCCAATCAGCGCTATCCCTGAGGCCTGATTGGTTGTTTCACACATCGGACACGGTTTAAGGCAATTATATATAAGTATGATAATGCCTTTTAAGTGCCTATTTTTACAATAAATGCCTTTTTAAGAGCCTATTTTAATAATTTTTAGTGCTTAGTTGCCTGCCTATTTTAAAAATTTTCAGTGCCTATAAATCCGATCCCTAATTATGACGATGCACTAGTTTCCTCACCACCTTCGAGGTAAAATGCAGGGCGCGTTTTTTTTTTACATGGTTTCCCCCGTAGGCATAATCCATGATATGTAATAAGAGGTTTTTTTTTATTTACGAGTGAATAATTTTTTATTTGAATACAGAAAAATACAGAAAAATTAAGTCTAGTAGATAATTTTTTTTTATCATTCATTGTCGATATTTTCAGTTTCTGTGTCATTAACAATTGCTGGCAAAACGTCGAGTGGATTTATTCCTATATTTAAATCGACATCTTCATCATTTTCATCATTGGTTGACTCTGCGTTTAAGCATAACTGGCCACGGCAATGTCCACAAACTTTTGAACATCTTAATCCAATTTTTTTGCATCCACATTTGCCGTCGCAACCTTTTGTTCAATTACAGAATATTGTGTTTAGTAGATTATCGGGTGCTGGTGGTAATAAAGTTGTTATTGGCTGTAGTATAATATTTTTTAACTCCCAACCCCACTGTTTTGGATCAATTTCTCTTCCTAGTCAGGTTTGTATATGATAATACACTCGATAAATATGCTGTTGAGCTGCTGAAGAAGTAGGTGGTAATAATGGAAATTTCACAGCTGTACTGTGCCTTGTTAGTTTAGCAAAGCTACAGTATCTCTAATTATCTATCGAAAGTTCAGATTTTGGAGCACCGTACATTGCTAGTAGAAAATGTGTTCCAGCATTGATAATGACATCTCTAGAGCAATTTTCTTGTTGGAATATTTCTGCAGAATTGTTTAAATCGGGTCTTTTTTCAAACATCTTCATGATTTTCATCAATTTTCCTTTCCCAAAAAGTGTGAAGTTGTATCACATCCGGTCATGGCATGTAGAAACAGAATATTTTTCTTGCAATGTGGATATTTGTTGAGGCTATCAGTCGAGTAGTAAGACATTTTGCCCCCCCTCTGCCCCCTCCTATAGGATGCCAGGGGGGGCAATGTACCCTTGCCCCCCCCCCCCCAGTTCCGGCGCCTATGAGCAGTAGCACAGAAACATCTGCCAGTCAAGGTCGTTTGAGGCATTCACGGGCACGAAATGTCCTGTCTTTACTAGTATGTAAAAAAAAAGCGCTGCATTCTACCTTGAAGGAGGTGAGGCATCGTGATAATATAGTCGCCTTCTCAGCGCTCTACTCCGAAAACGGTTAATTTTACAGAAAAATGCAAGAGACATTTTTTGTAAACAATTTCACGACAAATAATTTATATAATGACCTTAATTGACCTCTGAGCAATAGATTGCGAGATATTTGCGAAAAACTGATTTTCGTGACCTTTTGACCTTTATAACTTTTTTAGCCGGCATGATATCAATGTCGATTTTTCACATCTTCATTACAACGCCGTAATAAAGGTGTATACAAAAATTCAGCTCACTAGGAATTTTTCCGCAGATTGGGGTTTAAAATGCCTAAAATGACTGGACTAAAAGGAAAGGCGAGAAACTTTAAATAATTTCAACCCTGATATTTTTTTTTTTTTTTAATTATAAATATATTCGATCTAAATTACACATCTTTGATAAGCAAATGCAAATTTTTCAATTTATAAAATTTCTTTTTGCATAAAAAAAAAAAGCTACTTGAAATATTAAATAAAATTTAAATCTACCTTCTCCTCGTCATTCGGCAAATAAAAATTGTTTATTTAAAAATAGAATAAAATATTTTTCAATCTCATTGAATGAAACGAATAAGCAAACAAAATAAAAGAGGCTTGCTTCTTTTAGCGAATTCGAGAGAGAGAGAGAGAGACGAGAGAGGAATTGCTTGCTCTGCCAATCGAAATTAGCAATCTAAATGCCTGAAGGCGTCTTAGGGCTTTTGCCATTTGGAATAGTAATTCTTTTTTATTTATTATACTTATTGGGAATAATATTTCTTTTTCGTTCTTTAAGATAAAATATGAAATAAAATAGAAAGGGTGAAAAAAAAATAAGTCACATTTTTTGAATATAAAAAAAGGAAAGAAAAAGTGGAGAACGCGACATGCAAATTTAAAATTTTACATCAGCCTAAAACCACACCTTAATTAGATAGGGACTACTCTTCGATAATAAATCTAATCGGTCGGAATATTATACTGTATTATTCGTATATTTTAAAGAGAAACAAAAATTTCTATTGTAGTTGTTGTGTCTTGATTATTATATGAGAATGTGGTATATGGACAGTCAAGGCGAAAAATAATCATTTTGTTGTCGTTCCGAGTGCCGATCGCACTCTTCATCAGGATAGAAATAAATGTCAAATTGTCAGTTAGTTGACATGGCAGTGTAACAATCTATATATATTCTTTTGAAGACCTCCAAACAGTAAAGAGAATTTTTCAAAATTGATTAAAACGTTGCTACACTGCCATGTCAACTAACCTGAAAAATTGACATCAACTTGTGTCCTGAAGAAGAGTGTGATCGGCTCTCGAAACGTCGACAAAATAATTATTTTTTTACCTTGGCTGCCCATATACCATATCCTCATATAGAAGTCAAGTTCAAGTCTTATTGCGTAGTTTTAAAAATGAAGGGTTGAGAATGGGAAGGGCTAAAGACCTTTATTTTTTATAAGTATTTAAGAGTTTTGAAATCTGTTATAAAGTGTCGAAAAATATGAAATAGTGATTCTCGACAAGTAATCTCTCAAATAAGCAATAATTATATTAATGTCTAGTTTCCCCCCCATTTTTTTTTTTTTTTTTTTTTTTATAAAAAAAAAATAAAAAAAAATATTTTTTTTTTGGGGGGGGCGCCCCCCCCCCCCCTAACCCTTTCGATTCAACTAGAAATTATTACTATTAAGATTCAGAAGTTTGAAAGGAAAAGATAGGTTCATAAACTTATGCTTATGCTTACAAGTATAGAGGAAGGAGGAAAGAAGAATGAAGAAGAAAAGATGAAAAGAAGAATGAAGAAAGGAAGACTTTTAACTACTAGTTTTTATTTTTACTATTGTTATTAAAACATTAAAAAATCATGTATAAGGCAAAAAAAGCCTGCAGTACTTGTGCCAAAAATCATTATAATAAATATAAACAAGTAGGTCTATCTATACAGCTGTTTCTTAATCAAAAGAAGAGAAAAATCATTTTACATAATTTAAATAGATAATTGAAATTTGTAAATACGAAATAGAAAGAGAAAATGAAATTCATGGATATTTAAGAGATAATAAAATATTCTTGTTGAAAATGGCGAAAGTTAATTTTATCCTTGTGGAAATTTATTTGATTATATCTTATGCTCGACCGAGTGGATCATATTCAAAACTCCAAACTCATTCACCCCTTTTTTTTTAAATTAAAAATATAAATAAATAAGAGAGAGATAATGAGACGAAATTTATATTTTGGTAATTTTCCAAGTTACTTTTTACAGGCATTGAGAAAATATAATTCTGAATTATTCTATTCCATCTCTGAAATGAAGTTTTGATTAAAATTTATTATGAGAGGTGGGAATAAAAATATAAATATTATTAAATAAACTGGGAGAAATTAATCTAATGTTGTTTGAACTTATTAACCTTTTTTTAATCTTATTTTTTTTTTCATTTATCAATATTTTCTCTAAAAAATATTTATGATTATGGATTTATGTCAAGATACTTATCAGATTGATTAGTTTTTCATAATAAGATAACATTAAAAAAAAATAATAATAATTTATGTAATATGCATTTCTCTCTTTTTTTCAAATGTGAGCGCAAAATTTAACATCTTTTTTCGTTCCCAGTTTGAGATAAATATTAAGGGTTTACATAATAAGTATTGGGAATTTATGTGGAGGATGTGTTTGGATTTGTGTGCACCTCCTGAGGGAACTCTCTCCTCCCAAGGGAAAGAGAGCGAGGAGGGATTCAGAGGTAATTGCTATTGAGATATTCTATCTTGTCACGCACAGAGAGCATGATAACGTGATGACGTCACAAGGGGATTGCTCCTGTTGTTACCAACCAGCGTCCGTATCAAAGATCAAGGTGTTTCCGAGAAAAATAGATGAGATTGATTATTTATCAAGTAACAATTTTATATAAACAAAAACAAAGGTTTAATTAATTTAGAAAATTGGAGTCAGGTTTAAAAACAAAGTATGTATCAGTTTCTAAATTAATTAAATTTATAAAAAATAAAATAATATATAGAACGAGACGCGATCTAAAAAATCTTAGGCCATGTCAGTGATAGAGTTTCTGCTTCTTGTGCTAGAGTTCATTTCAATTGCAAATGAAATAAACAGAGAAGGGGTCTAACTAAATTGCCACTGATGTCGAAAAAGACCTTAAATAAAATAAAAAAATCTTACTCGTTAGTGAAAATAAATAAAAACAATAAATTATTTATCATTTGTAGGAGGTCAAATTAGAGAGTTTTGGTTGACCCTGACTTTAGACAATGGATGTCACTTATTTGTTTTATTTATCTTGTGACGAGTGAGGCAAGATAGAAATGATTTATCCATATATCTTTAGTTAAATCAAATAGAATAATACCCGGAAAGATAATGGCCATTTTCTAAGGGTTTTAATGATGTTCGTTTTGAGAGGAAAAAAGTTTTATTGTTGTTTTTGAAAGAATTCCTATTTGCACTATCCCTCTATCTTCGAAACTAGGACGCCCGGGAAAAATTATATGAGATCGATTTTGTATGTGGTGATTTTATTTACTTTTATTCTGTATAGAGCTACTATCAAAAAATTGAAAAAGTATCCTTTTCCCTAATCATTTGGTTAACTTTTGTTATGATATTGATGATGCTTTTCATCGTTGATTTTATTTTTGTACTAATTACTTCAAGGTTTGGAAAATTTTTTGCTATTTTCAGACGCTAATCTATACATAAAGGGGATTTATTTCTAAATAGGCTAAAAAGGCTGCAGCCTAGGGCGGCAGATTGATAATTTATTCAAAAGTCAAAATGAAGTATTTCTGACGTTAATAATATTTCCCGTACAAATTTAAGAATAAGAAAAAAGATTAAAATACCAAAGAATATCCGTATTAAGCAAATATGAACTTTAGCCTATAGGCGGCATACTTTTAAATCCGGCCAGGTAAAATTTAAATATAATTTTATCAATTAAATGTATGATTGTGTTAATTTATTGGAGGGTCCAGTGCCCCATGGCCCTCGGGAAACGAACCCAGGATCTCCAGCCTTTCCGGCGTATCGGTGTGTACCCTTTGCACAAGGCCACAGAACCCTCGACCTACACCAACAAATACCCGCTTCCCTATACACGCTGGTTGACCGTGAATTTCTCTAAATTTTCAAATGGGAAATCTTTAAGGTGCGCGTATCGAAAAGCCGTTAGTAAGACGATTCACTACCAAGTTACTCTAGGCGGCAAGAGATGGCGTTAGTTTTTCCCATAGGGATACAAGGGATTTATTCCATTTCATTTAAAAGATTACAGCTAATTAATTAAGGGTAAAAAATTAATTATTTTTTAACACAATGATTACTAATTTAATTATCTATAAGATATAGAGCGAATTTTTTAAAAATATCTTTTATTTAAATGCGATTAATCTAAAAAAATTTATTTTTTCGAAAATCAAAAAAAGGGCTTCTATAACTTGTATATATTTTAAATTGCTTTAATTTTAAACAAATGAAATATCCTGATTTAAGAGATCAACTATTTTTTTTTTCTAAATATGTCATTAATTTAAGTAAAATTTATTTAAAACATACGTAATCAACCTAGAAAAGTTTCTTAATTCATATTGAGAAAATATTTTAAATATTATTCAATCCGTATAATAGGTATATTGTGAAAATATATTTCAAAAAGAGTCTGGATTTGTTAATTTGAAATCTTAATGTATGTGTTTCTTCTATTTTCATATGTTAATTTGAGAGCGAATTTTCATTTATATGAATAATAAAAATTTTCATTTTATTAGCCATAAATTATAAAATTTAAAATGCATCTCTGCTAGAATGTAACTTGAGGAAATTATATTAAAAGTGTTTAATTATACAAGTGAAGCTTAGTAGAAATGATCGTATGCATAACTTAGACATATACAAAGGGGTGTTGGAGTGATGAATATTTAGGTGTGTCCCAGACCCTTGCAAGGGGATAAATACGCCAATTTGAACTTGAAGACAAGACAAGGGATAATAATTATGACCAGTCAGCACAATCAATGTTATCTTAAACAATATAATCTATTGTTTGATGCTTTACAATCTCACTGAACGGTATTTGAAATTCCGCACCTATATTTCAAATAAACACTATTTGTCATCTAATTCTACAGCCACTTTACATTTACTAAATCCTATTAAATCAACAGAATGAGAATATTCAATATATCAAAATTAACAATAGGTTTAATAAAACATGGTATAGATGCATAATTTAGGCCTAAATAGCCTAAAAAAAGAAGAATAAAGTAAATTTAAAAAAATCTGGTGTGAGTGGTCGCACAGTACAAGTTCAAAGGAACATCTTGAATTGAAGATCAAGATATATATATATATTTTTTTTTTTTTTTACACTTTTCTCACACTCACACACACATTCACACAGTCTTTTCGGCAACTTAGGCCATTTAAGACTTTGACGATAACCGTTGATTTGAATAGATCTATTGGGGGTTCAGGCATTTCTATTTAAGCCATCTGGTATCCAAATGGCTTAAATAAAATCATCGGACTGCCTGGGTCCGAACCCGCGACGTTTGGTATAGGAGGTAGGCACGCTACCTACTATGCCACACCCGGGGGCCTATAAAATTTATAAACATGGAAAAACATTAATATTTTGTTACCATGGGAACCATTTCTATCTTTCCTATGAAGTAGAAGCGTAAAGTGTGCTTCAAAAGGTTTCAAAGGTAAAATGAGAATATAAATTTTAAAGAGCATCAAAAAAATAATTGATTTATGAATTTTAATCAAAATTGCTAGAGCGAATTTTGAGAAAATCAAAAATACTGAGTAAAGTACCAGTACTTTTTTGCCGATTTTGTTCAAAAGCCTCGGGTCACGTCTAACCTAACTTAATTTCAATTTCCTAGCACTTTTTGCTCTTGAGATATTTTGTTCATAGATAGACAGACAAACACACAGACACACACACCGACAGACAGACCATGTTGTGAAAACAGCTTTTTTTGACTCGGGGGATCTTAAAAAGTGTATATCCATCAATCTCGACATAGAATTTTTGACATGAATCCAATACTTTCTCTCTATATATTACATATATAGGTAAGGGAAAGTAAAAAGTACTAAGCCATTCACTATATTAAATCGATAGTGTGCACTTTAACAATCCTCGATGTAAATAAATGTCTCACGGTGACTATTGTTTTTTATCATTGATGTAAAATTCTATTTAAATAATATTAAAATTTGTTCCAATAGGACACTATAAAAATGCCAATTAAGTTAGAATGATTAATTAAAATGAATTGATAGATTTTATTGTCCAAAGGGCATACAAAAAAAAAAAAGAATAGGAAGTTTTGTTTATTCATGTAAGGAATTAAATTTTAAATTTTTTGAGGAAGGGAAGTCCAGAGATTTTGGGTTTCGAGCTTAAGATCTCTCTTGCTATCAGGTCCAAAAGGGAATTTAATTAAAGTCCTGGTTCATAAATATTCTTAAAAATAATCATTAATCATTTCAAGAAAATGCTAATGTTAATGATTATTCTAAATGAAGTATTGTAATATAAATTAATATATAATTACTATTACCTAGTTAGTTCCAGGTATAAAATAAATATAAATGGTTTTAAAGAGATATATTGGAATAAATGAAGCCAAGGTAACTTCCTCGAAGTAATTAATAAGATCGCGGTTTAAAATTAACCTGATGTGAAGCCAGAAATAGCGGTTTGCTGTTTCTAGATCAGAGCGGCTTAAATTTAATACAATAAATATACAATGTTCTTTAGTTATCATTAAATTAATGTTAAAAAATAAATTTGAGAATATTTTTGCTATCAATTAAACCCTCGATATTAAGTTATGTAAAGATTTAATCCCCCTCTGAACTAAAAGGACCAAGAGTAATATTCTAGCTTGTATCATGAAATAACTTTGTCATAAAGTATGAGCAGGACCAGGAAGTAGTAAAAGGGACGTAAGATGCCAAAATTAATTTGGAAACTTTCCCTCCCAACCCTTCCATATAAGATATTGATTGAATTCCTTTAAAGGAAATTATGAGACGTTTCCAATTTCAATTATCTTAATCTTCTTATTCAAGGAAGTTAATAATCAAAAAACTTATCAATCCACTTATACCAATCAGCTTAAATGGAAATTATTATAAATTTTTAGTCAACTGCCTTTTAGTTAAAGGAGTTAAAGGGGAAAAAATAAAACATAAAAAAAAATGGTTGTTTTGAATCATAGGTAGGCGGGTAAAGAGGATCGTCCAAGAGACGATTTTTATTCCTTTTCTCTTTCAATCTTAAAAAGGTAAAATAAATTGGCAACAAATTTTGGGCATACTAAAATACAACTCATGCTAATCAAGGAGTAAAGAAAAATTTTGACATCTATTTAAGAAAAGAAGAATGAAGATAATTAAAATAAATATTATTATTAATTATTTCTATAAAATTAAAATAGAAACATGGGAAAAAATTGACATCGAATTTTGGACATGATCGCAATACTCTCTCTCTCTACATATGGTAAGAAAAAGTAAAAATCTCTATATAATAAGAAATTCATATTTAATTTTTACTTTCTCTTACCTATGTATATATGTAATATATATATAGAGAGAAAGTATTGGATTCATGTCAAAAATTCGATGTCGAGATTTTGATGGATCTTCACGTTTTGAGGTCCCCTGAATCCAAAAAAGTGGTTTTCGCGACATGGTCTGTCTGTGGGTGGGTGGGTGGGTGGGTGGGTGGGTGTGTGGGTGGGTGTGTGATCAATTTTAAGCATGAAGGAATTGAGCTATGAGGCTGAAATTTTATATATAAGTTAAACACCCCCTGGGACCGGAAAAGTAAGCTTTTAATCAAAATCGGCCAAAGACTACTAGTACTTTACTGATGTACTTTTTCAGTTTTTTTCGATTTTCTTAAAATTCGCTCTAACGATTTTGATTAAAATTCAAAAATCAATTATTTTTTAGATGCTCTTTCAAATGTATATTCTCGTTTTGCCCTCAAAATTGTTTGAAGCACACTTTACTCTTGTGCTTCATAGGGAAGATAGGAGAAATGGTTGCCATGGTAACAAAATATAAATATTTTCCCATACTTATAAATTTTACATCTGAATTTAAATATTTCCTACTGCCGGGAACTAAATACATGCCGACACAAAAAATCTGGTGTGACAAGCACAGAACACAACTTTCGATTACCGAAGGTAAGAGAAAGTTGTGTGCTGTGCGCCAGTCACACCAGATTTTTTTTAATATAATAGTCCTATTATTTTTTAAGAATTAATTAAATAAATCAAGTAGCTCATATTTTGGTCATCTTATCAAGGTGGTAGTAAAAATTTTAATTATCTTTTTATTTCTCAGAGTTTTATTCACACTTATTACCATCTTGAAAAGATGACCAAGATCTGAATTTAGTTATACATTAAAAACTTTTAAATGTATTTTTTTTTAATTACAATTTTAATATAAATTTACTTTTATATTAATATTCCTACCATGGGCGTACCCAGGATCAAATCTAGGGGGGGGGGAATGGTCAGATCATGGTCGTCCAGGGGGCAGATCATGGTCGTCCAGATTGTGACATAGCTATTTTTTATATAGAGAGGTAAAGCCTTCGAATTAAAGGCCTAAAAACCCTCGAGTCCTAACAAAAAGAATCATTCCCCGTCGCCAACCACCAATTTTGTTTCGTTTCATCACTTTATAAACATTTAATTTTTTTTTTTGTTGTTCTAGGGGCAGCTGCCCCCCTGCCCCTCGCTGGGTACGCCCATGATTCCTACACAAGAATGAGAGTATAAAGTTAATTTTTTCACCGCGAATGACTAAATGGACCTTTAAGAAATGAGTTAAAGGCAATCCAAAAATTATTTGAATTATTGCACCGTATCTCCTCTAGAGCAGATCATGCAAAGTTGTTAAGAACAAAATAGCTCTAAAGATGATCTGAAGCAATTAACCGAAAAATAAATAAGTTTAATTTAGAACCATAAACTAACGAATTTAAAAGAACTTCTTCTATTTGTAAGGAGAAAATTTTTACTATAATATTCCAAATTGGGCCGAATGGCGTCTTAAAAAGCTTTGAATTAAGTATAAAGAATTTCGTTGCTTGGATTTAATGGTGACATTATTTTAGAAAACAAACTTAAAGCCAATGCTTTAAAAAAAAAAAAAAGAAAGAAAGCTAAAAGCTTAACTTCAAACAAGTTCTTTTACTTTGATAGAGGTCTTAAAGTTTATTTTTGTTTTTATCTGATTAAAACTTAAAAAAAAAACTTTTTTAACTTTTTTCATTTTGGTTTAAGAATATTTCTGATTGTAATTTTTTGTTCTTTTTTTTTTAAGGTAATATTGAATTAATGGTTTTAAATTAAACACGAAAAAAAAAACATTTAATATTTGTAAAGTTTGATAAGTTTAAATTTCCCCACTCCAAAAAAGAAAAAAAATAGATAACCACGATGCTATAATAATTTTTTTTTTTTTTTTTTTTTACATAAACAAGTGTCATATTAGCACCAAGAGTAATTAAAAAAATGTTGATTTGTTCAAAGTGAAAAAAGTTTTTATTTTAGCAAAGTAAAAATGTTTGTAATGAAACATGAGACAAAAGGAATAATAATATCGGAGTTTTAAAACAAATAATCCATTAAAAGAGAGGATATTTTTTAAAAATACTTTTTTTTGTAATCATATAGATAGATGTATGTTCAAGTTTTAATAAATGGATATTTTTTTTTTTTTTTTTTTTTGAAAATGTTAGAAACAAAATAGTCGTTTTTGAAACTGCGTAAAACAAGGAATTCCGAGCAAGCGATTAGCTGAGGCTAGTACAGAAAAGGAACAAAATAGTAAATCGTTGTATAAATAAAAACGAAAACTATTTCACTAATTTAGTTATAATACGAAAATAAACTGTCAAAGTAGGGAGTATGGCTGAATCTTATATTGGTGGTCTCTATAAACAAGCATATGGAACGCCCTTTCGGCAGCCATTGATATGTCCAGAAATATTTGGAAAAACAAGTGACAAGTTTAAATAAAAACGAAAGATTAGAATAAAATCTTGAGAAGCCCAAGCTCAATGATTTTGTATATTTTTTAATTTAAACATGAAAAATTATTTTTTATTACAATTTATTAGTTAATGAAATGTCCTCAAACGAATACTTAAAAGTCAAGAAATACTTGAGTTTGATATGAATAGAAAGGCTGGCATTATCAAATATCATTTTGCCAGAGGCATTGTTCTGAATATAAATATTCATAATCTCCTCTTCCTTTATTTAATTAGGCCAAATTTTGGTCTATATTAATTTTTGATTTGATTCAACGAGATTTATATGCTAATTGGCTGTGTAAATAATTAACAACACTAATTGGTTATAAGCATGAGAACAAGGAAAGAAATATTTTTGTGGTAGTGTTAAAAAAAATTTTATTTAAATCTTATTATATTACTGAAAAGTATTTATTTTTTAGTATTTGACAAATAATCATGATTAAAATGAGTGATTAAGATAAATAGTGAATAAAGTACAAAGAGATAAAAAATAATTGTCTTTGTCTGTGTGTGATTATATCGACATAGATAAAAGTTCAAATCTAGTCTTTAATGAAATACTTTCTCTCTCTATATAGGCCTATTTCATACGGCATATGAAACCATTTTGACCACTTTGCTATTCACTTTATATTTATTAACTCAAAAGGTTGAAAAAACCGCCAAGAGTTGAACCAAATATATTTGGCAGCATATCTACCACAGCACCGAACTCGGTTATTTGGTGAATTGATTTTCCCTGTAGAAAGTAGTAAGTAACCAAAAGATGGTTTGCTTAAGGGTTCCAGTTTAATGCTGTCCAATTTTTCTTTTTCTTTTTTATTTATTTAAGATCTTTCCGGCATTTAGACCCCGTATCTATTTATTTCAATTTATTGATAGATAATTAAATTGAAATAAATTTTTGTCGCATGAGACGAGATGCGAACCCGCGACCCTTGGTAAGGAAGGCCAGCACGCTAACCACTACACCAAGGAGGGCTACTGTCCAATTTTTTTTTTTTTACTTTCTCTTACCTATGTATATATGAAATATATATATAGAGAAAAAGTATTGGATTCATGTCAAAAATTCGATGTCGAGATTTTGATGGATCTTCACGTTTTGAGGTCCCCTGAATCCAAAAAGTGGTTTTCGCGACATGGTCTGTCTGTGTGTGTGTGTGTGTGGGGGGGGTGTCTGTGTTCAGAACACAACTTTCGATTACCGAAGGTAAGAGAAAGTTATGTGCTGTGCGCCAGTCACACCAGATTTTTTTTGGAATGGGTGCATAAGGTCCGAAGACTTATAATGACCAGTAGTCACATGCAGCCAGGAAGAAAATAAAAACAAAAGGAGAAGCATAAAAGGGAAACTCAACTGCGGGAACTGAGAAGATGCCTGTTGAGGTTAGACTTGAAAGTCTGAAGATTGTAGGTTTGGGAAAGATAGACGCAGGGAGCTTGTTCCAATCACGGGAGGTCATGGCGACAAAGGAAGAATGAAATTGACTTGTTCTGTTAGTCGTGGTCTGAACAGCATAGGGATGCTGGGACGATGCCTCTCTTGTGTTCCGTGAATATGTTGCATTGGGTGGGATAATTGATTTTAATTCGGCAGATTAATATAATTAAAATTAATAAGATAAATAAAAAGTTTAATTTTCTATTAAATAAGGTTACATAATAATTCATTTGTTCCATAATCAAGATTATTTGTCATTATTATTTAATAATTATATCCAGGATAATCCAATGAGCTCCTGGCGGCCTGCAGGTTGGCCGCCCATTAAATCCTCCCCTAACCACATTTAATCAAAGGCAGTTACTATCTCTTAGTGACAACAATGCAAAGGATAATAGATAATAGATCATTTACATTTCTATATGGTAATATCGTTAGATGTATAGAATTATAGCTTCTACCCTTGTAATAGATTAAATTCACCTTGTGTAGTTAAATCCGCCATTATATTTTATCGTCATTAAAAAACTCGGTTATTGTTAAAACAGAAGGATTCATGATCTCCTTAGAATGAAATAGGCCTACCTTTGTTTTTCATCGGAGTGGTATAAGGTGACACCGTGGGGTCCCACTCCAACACAGGGGGTGGGCTGCCCGCCTCCAACAACACCGCCGCCGCTGCTGATGATATTCCCTGGGGAACCTCCACAACCATTGCTTCCGTGTTTTGCAGTGAAAACCTCCTGGCCGAAGGAGTCGAGTAACGAGATCTCTTTCAGGAGCCAGTATTCGGCTGCATGTGGTTTCATCATCTGAAGAATAAAGAAATAAAATCATTAGCTGTAAAAAGCTAAGAACTTTATTTCAATTTTTCTATTTGAGAGCTAAAAAAATGTGCAGCTCATTGATAATAGACCATAAATTTATATTAAAATTTTATCGCCGAAATTTACTAAATTAAGCCATTAAAAAAAAAATTGAATAATTGAAGCTAATAAAAAATTAAACTCATATGTAATTTGCATACAAATAATTATCATTATACTAACAATGTAAATTAACAGAACCGCCCAGGAGTGGTTACGTCCGCTTTTTGAAAGTTAGTTAGTTAGTTTGAGAACCGCTGACCCATGTAATTGAAATAAGTTGAAAAACTTTTTATTTTCAAATTTAAATTAATTTAATTCGTCACAACTAAAATAGAGAAATTACTTTTATTCTGATTTTGATTAATCCTTAGCTCTTAGGACTTTTATTTTAGTCATTTTTGGCTACTGAGGTAATTATGACTATACCATTTTCAATTATATTTTAGAGAAAAATGCATGTATAGATTGCTTTCAACAGTCTTGACTCTTTGGGCCACCTATCCAGAGATTCAACGCTGCTCAGCATTGCTTGTTTACAACAATTTTGGTGAATGTTGCTCTGTATGTCTTCTTGTCGACTTTTTAAAATCACAAATTTACGAATCATACAGCGAGTTTCTAAAGAGGCTCTACGCCTTGAGGATAGGCAGCGTTTAGGTATTATCAGGAATTACTTCAAATGTATATAGCTCGTCGATATTTAAAGGATATGAGAAAATTATTTTTAATTTCTTATACTTATATATGAAATATATAAAGAGAAAGTATTGTGATCATGTCAAAAATTCGATGTCAAGATTTTATTATTAGTCTAAAAATGATTCAATATTAAAATTTAAAATCATCCTGTTATAATATAGGGTTCAATTTCTTCACTACGGGTATTTGTTTTTTGAAATTAATCCTTGGCCTATTTATTGGACGGACTGTTCTTGTCTTGAAAATCTTAATTTTGCTGGCCATTTGTACCATGGGTCGCGGGTTAGTTCGCATCCCGTTCGAGGCTACAAAATTTATTACAATTGAATTGGATATCAATCTATTGAAATAAATAGGAACGGGGTCTAAATGGCCTCCGAGGCCGAAAAAAAACCTTAAATCGAATTTAAAAAAAAAAAAATTAAACAAATCTTAATTTTCTTTTTTTTATTCGATTTAAGGTCTTTTTCGGTATCGGAGGTCATTTAGACCCCGTCCCTATTTATTTCAATTGAGTGGTATCCAATTCAATTGTAATAAATTCTGTCGCTTGGGACGGGATTCGAACCCGCAACCTTTGGCATCAGGAAAATCTTTATTCTTTTAAATAAATGCTATATTTTACTGGTTGTGATGTTCTCGGAGTTCGAACGGCTTCGAGTCAGAAGTCGAATAAAGGCACCCGGAGGACTCACAAAGTCAGTTACAGGTATAGATAGTCCTAATATGTATAATGTTTCTATATTATAAAGCTTTTCAGAAAACACAAGAGATTATAAAAAAATTTAGATTTCATTTGACTAAAAGTAATTATGTTCTTTTATAATAATACATTCATTATTGATTTTATTGAGGTTATAGATTCTAATTATTAAAAAAAAAAATGATCCTAATCGATTTTGTGGGCAGACCTATAATTTAAGCATATGGAAAAAAAGAGAAAGGACTTCCTGTTGACTTCCTATACAATGACAATGATATATACACACGTATATACTGCGACTATTTTGTATTTAGCAAATTTGCACAAACAGGAAGAAGAAATCAATGCAAAAAAAAAAACTCGCCAACCGAATCGTTATTTTAAAATTTATGATAATTATAGGTGCTCTATTATTTATTTAAAAAAAAAAATAAATAAAAATTTAAATTAATATTTTATCTTCTTCTAAAGGGTTTTTTAAGACTAATAAATTTTTAACCGTGATTTGCGGCTGAATATGAATGGACGATTAATTAAAAAAGTTGTTACCCTATAGGCGAATTAGCCACCTTATTATTAATTTAATTAATTATAAAAAATAAATATATGAGAATACTATTTGATTAAATATTATGTGATTTCGTATCTAACAAATATTAATTAATAATATCAAATTCATTTCATCTTATTATACAAAAGAATTATTTTGCAATTTTATATTAAATAAATTATAAATTTGATTAAATTGAAAATTTTGTGCGGCGACGATGACGCGAAAGGGTGCGCGCGCCGACAAAGAGACAAAGGGTGAAACGGCATTGAGAGCCTAGATGCCGGAGAGACTACACGTCTTGTATTACACTCTCTCTCCAACCCTTTATAATTGATCCCAATTTCTCATCAATTACAATTAATTACACGTTTAATTTACTCTCAATCAACTACAACAAATTATTTATTTTGTGATGTGTTAAAAAACCACCGAAATTCATATCTTCAAAGAAGAATCACATTATCAACGACCATTGGTCACTTCACCGCTGGCTGACTTGGACCACCACCGGTAGCAGCAAATGTCTTCGTGGGAGCCACATCAAAGATAAGATTTTCATCGGTTCCCTTTCCCCTCAGTGCAGTGCTTAATAAAAAGCTAGCTTTTGTTTTTATAAAAAAATATATTTAATTATAATAAAAATTTTGCATCCAAGCTTGGTATTAAATATAAATAAATAAATATTAAAAATATAAAATCATTAAAATTAACATAAAAATTGAAAACTTTGAACAATCAATAATTTTAATTACACTTTAATCTTAATTAGTATAATAAAACTAAGTCATTAATCTTTATATATCAAAGAAGCAGATACTCTTAATAATTACAAACATAAAAAAAATATTTCTTTTTTTGAATAAATTAAAAACACATATTAATCTGAAAAATCTCGACTTTGCTTTGTTTACCCCCCACAACTTTAAATATAAGAGATTTCTTTTCAGCAATTAATATAACATGGCTGGAGGTTAGCTGGGATCGGTTAACCCTCACCGGTCAGCATCATATTAAAATTTGAACTCTAATTAAACTCTATTTTATTAAAAATTGCTCTTAACTTCAACTCAAACTAAATTAAACCGATTAAGATCAAATTCTTCTAATTTAATTAAAATAAATTCGAAACCCGAAAAAAAAAAAAATTGGATAATTTTATTCGATTTATAAATTATCAATTTCAATCAAAATAAAAATTTAAATTAAATCTTTTAAAATTTTAAATCTTGCTTAAATTAAAATGTTGAATAAATTATTTTTCTTAAATAAATAAATAATTTAAATAATTCGAAAATAAATAATTCCACGTGTCATTTTGACAGTTGTCGTTGTTGACGTTTAATGACATTTTACTTGACGTTTAAAGAAATTTACTTTGGCCTTTATAGACTTTTAGTTTAGGGACGTTCATTAATTAACATACCCTATACACTCTACAATTTAAAATTTTTAACCATGAATCAATTACGTGATCTAATTGATCCTCACGAAATTAAAGTACCCCGTGAGAAGATATCCGCTCCAAGTAGACCTACCCTGAATATGTGTGAGATCCAACAAGCAATTCAACAGATCGATATACAATTGAAACAAAACTCAGTCAGGTTAAGACAAAACCTTTCAGCCATATTAGGTGAACAAACACCCAAGATAGAAGAACAAACAAACAAGTTTGTAAATAAAACCAATGCAAGTAACGACGAAATTGAAACTCAAATTATTGAAATTATTAATAGAATCAAAGTATTGCAAAAAGCACAAGAGGACGTTCAGGCCAAACTCCAGTCACCTGAGGATGACCGAAATGTCGCAATAGGTGAAGAATCAAATTTTCAACCTGATCCCGATCGGCAAAATAAATCAGAGTCTCCTGAGGATGATCGAAACGTCATATCATCTGAAGGGCCTGAATCTCCGCCGAGTCCACCTCTAATAAACACCGAAACGTCACCGGCTGTTCACGCAATTAATATTGTAAATCCGGGCGGGTCGCACCGGTGCCTTGTGAACAAAACCGACCCCTATTCAATAACACCTGAACATTCTAAATTGAACACCGAAACGTCACCGGCTGTTCACGCAATTGAATATTGTAAATCCGGGCGGGTCGCACCGGTGCCTTGTGAACAAAACCGACCCCTATTCAATAACACCTGAACATTCTAAATTGAACACCGAAACGTCACCGGCTGTTCACGCAATCGAAATTGTAAATCCGGGCGGGTCGCACCGGTGCCTTGTGAACAAAACCGACCCCTATTCAATAACACCTGAACATCCTAAATTGAACACCGAAACGTCAGCGGCTGTCCGCGCAACGGTCGTTGTAAGTGCTGAAGAGTCGTTCAGACGCCTTGCGGACAAATCCGACTCACAACAAAAACCATCTATTAAGCATACTAATCAAATCACACCACAATCAAAATTATGTCTAAATATAACGAGGGAGGTCTGGGAAGCAGAATTCACCTCGCCAGATATTTTAAATTACAACTTTCGTTACACAGGTACAACATATTTCTCACCTGTAAAACCAGAATTCTTCTATATCCAATATATGATTGATTATCAACTTTTTAGTGTGAGACATTATAAGATAATTATGATTACCGCCTCTGGAAATCAATATTACGAATATTTTTATTATTATAGAAGATATCTGCCATTGCCAGAACCGATTCCCACGGAAACTACCACTCACCTTGCACCAATGCAACCTTTAATAGAGCCCAGTACTACCTGGATCTATTATATAAAGAAAATTTACGAATATTATAGGGAACATCATACGACGTTTGCCTGTAAACGTCTCCCTAAAAAGCACCATTCGCGTTTTAAATCATAAAGAAATCCGCCATTACTACGAACATGAAACCTTTAAACAGACCTGACTTTGACTAACAAAATTTTATCATAATTATGATTCCTTTAATTTTAATTTTAATTAAGAAAATTTTATTTAGATAAAACAAGCCCAAATTATTAAACACAGCTATTCTCTATAAATTTTAAATCAATTAAATGTGTATACGAATGAAAAGAAATCAATGAATTTAAAGTTAAAGTTTTTGAATGAATTTTTTTGTATAAAATAAAATATTTTTTACAAATACTATTTACTATTAATATTATGTTAAATATCAATGAATTTGTCCCTTGAAATTCCCTGTTAAATTTCTATCCATGAATGAAAAAGAAATATTTTTTATAATTTATTTAAATCTTCTCAATAGATAATGATAAAAATTTATATACATAGATAAAATGAAACTAAAAAAAAATATAAATTTATACGAAAATTTTAATTTATTTAGAAGATTCACAACTCTTTAAACGATGATTCTAATAAATTGTTAATTAAATATTGTATGAAGCAATTATAAATGATAATAATTAAAGTTCAAATCACTTGAAATATTAATATTGAATTAGAGTAAAAACTATCAAAGATTCTCATAAAATAAATGAATAACAATTAAACAAATAATTAAAGAAATTAATAAATAAAAATCCCGACGTTTTATATTAAAATAAATCAAATAAAATAAGATAAATAAAAAATATGTTAAATTGAAAGAAATCAAGTAATTATACCCACATTTTTAAATAGCAATTATTATTATAAAAAAGCAATTATTATGAATAAAATATTGTCTGAGTGAGACTGGAGGATGTTTTCTTGAGGTGTTTTTCTGTTTGAAGTCGTGTTAGGGAGGATTATTTGGGTTGTTGCTTCGAATCAGTTGATAGTAAATCTGTTTAGTTTAAATTATAATAAATTTTGGGAAGGAAAGGTATCCATTGAAAGATTGGATTCAAATTCTAATGAAAGATAATGTGTAGGACATTGGTCCTGGCCCAAGTGGCAAATTAAATAAATAAAAAATATATTTTGGAGCAAAGTCTCCTGGCATTGAAGCCATTGTATTATATTATAAATAATTTTCGGGAGATGAATACCCCTAGAAAAAAGGGCAGTGTATTCACCCCTTTACTATACTTGTTCCGGGCAGGAAAGCCATAAATAGGCAACCTGACTCCATTTATTATATTGAAGCTTTGTGGTTGGTGGAAGGAAAAATGAGTTCCAAATATTTCTTGAAAGTGGAGCCTGACTGACCTAAGTTTG
>JAKCPI010005169.1:0-22158 GCA_023213315.1 Euborellia annulipes | reverse complement strand
GAAGAGGGGCGTCAAAGCTCCCGGGGAGACGAGATGAGAGCTAGCTGATGGGGAGGGGGGTGATTGTCCCTCGGGATACCATCACCTCATCCCCAAGGACCTTTTCGCTATTCCGATCCAAATTATCTGTTTATAGAGGTGGTCCAATTTTCATTGTCCAGATCAGCGTTTTTTTTTTCTCCACATAAGCATAGATATTATTTCACCAGCTGACCTTAATGGCTTTTCTCTAAGCAGAAATGGAATCACAAAAGTAAAGGAGAATTTACATGTAGAGAAAGAGAGGGGATTTAATTTTATATACCCGCCTTCGGCGGATCGTGCACCTGGCAAGACGGACTTCCCCACCCCCTTCCCTCCTCCTTTAGAACCCCTACTATATTGTTCTTTAATTATTTAAATAGTTAAATTTTATTTTATTTATTTGTAATTACGAAATTTTTAAAATTTTTCATTTCTAGACCTAAAAAGGAGTTTCGTAGTAGAAGTTTAAGTTTTCCTGGGACAGATCGCAATCCGAAATATTTGCAGTATAAATTATTTTAATTGTGGAAAGCAACTCGCTGGTGTATATTTTCTCCATATCCATTACCTATAAAAGGAGTTTTTCCAAAAGTAAATCGTAAACTAAAAAATCAGGTGGGAGTGGTCGCACAGCAGACAACTTCCTCGTGTTCTGTGTTCGTCACACTAGATTTTTTGTGTCGACTTATCGCCTGCTGATCATAGTGATGAAAATTCAATTTTTGAGTTAAGCCTACCAAACGATGTTAAAACGTCTTCTCTTTTGAGTGCCAAAGGGGTGAAAATATATTTCCATTCTTTGCTATTGTTTCTGGCCTATTTATTTGTTGCCCGGATATTTAAATGTAGGCCTAAACTTTCAAACGCCTTTTCTCAAATTGTTGAATTACGGACTTCCGCCACTCACCATTCTCAGAAGGCGATATATAAGAAGAATCTAAAAAATAATTGATTTTTGAATTTTAAACAAAATCGTTGGAGCGAATTTTGAGAAAATTGAAAAAAACTGAAAAAGTGCATCACTATTTTGTTCACAGACAGACAGACACACAGACAGACCATGTCGCGAAAACCACTTTTTTGGATTCAGAGGACCTCAAAACGCGAAGATCCATCAAATTCTCGACATCGAATTTTTGACATGAATCCAATATTTTCTCTCTCTATATATATATTAACATATATAGAGGTAAGAGAAAGTAAAAATTTTTCGCTCCACCAGAAATTTTTTTTTTTGTTGAATTCCCACCTCTGAAATAAACAAAAAAAAAATCTATTTTCGTACTTTTTTTTATCAGCTTAGATAAGTAAATCTAAATTTATAAAATTTCAAATTATCCATATTATATAAATCCGCCTTTGGGATCTTGGAATGTTTACTCGAAATGTTTTCTTTCTCAAAGACACACTTCAAAGTGAATCCGACATCATCTATCAAAACATCTTGAAGCTAATTCAAGTGAATTAATTAGCTCGTCTAATTTCTCTTTCTGGATTATTACTTTTCACTATGACTATTTCTATTTTTATTTCTCTCTCCTCTCACTTCCTTTCTCTCTCTTCGACTCTCTACAAAGAAAGATTGTTTTTTTTTTTTGAAGTTTAATAAATTAATAAGCATGTCCTCGTCGCTTTCTTTTGTGATGAAGTCCTAATTTGCAAATTCATTAAATTATTTGCCTTCAGATATATTGATTTAATTAAAATTAGACAGTATAAACGTCCTAAAAGCCTCAGATGATCGTCTTTTCAAATTAATATTCAGCCAAATAAAACTTAGGTTTTCATTTAAGCCCTCTACACTCAAATGGACCAAAATATTTGCATTAAGTAGGAATGTTATAATTTCTTATTGCTTTGCTTTTGCCTTCTTGGTGTGATGAGGACCGTGGGCAAACTCTGTATCCATTTTGTATGATTTTTAAATTTTTAATTTTATTTAAAAAAAAAATTTAGATTCTATTATGACTTACGATGTACTATCCGAACAACCTTAAATAAAGAACAAAAAAAATACAAATTCTACATTTATTAAACAAAATACGTATCTATATAAATCTATAAATTTTATTCTTAATAGCCAAAGGAATAAAGTCATGAAGATCTCTTAAGATGTTTCGGATATTTCGAGGATAAAAGGGATCTAGAGTGGATTTACTCTCTACAGTTAGGGAGAGGGTACTCGGGTATTGACATATAAATTACATAGCAAAAAAAAAAAAAGAAAAAAAAACGTTCTTGAAAATCGGAAAGGAATTTCTCATCCTTTTAAAAAGAAATAGATATATATAATAATAAGTTCCCTCATCATTGTAATAAAATTGTCTGTATGTCTGTCTGTCATCAGGACCAATTGGATGTTAGTGAAAAAAAAAAAGCAAAGTCTGGTGCTACTATATAGGAGATAGAATCCCCGAGGGAAAGGCCAAGAGAGAGGGGCAATTGCATTGACCTAAAAACTTTTGGTTTCGATTCGATTGTCCGACAAAGAAATATTGACAACCCCCTCCCCCCCCCCTGCCGCCCCAAAGCTGTCTCTTAAGAAAAAGAAGAAGAAAAAGAACTGGATAAATATTTCATAACAACAACATGGAGATAAACGAGCTGAATCTAAGTCAATTTATCAAATTATATCGGTTTGGGAATACGGGGAGGGGAGGGAAAGGGAGGGGGAGGCAGCGGATCATTTACATAGTTCCACTATAAATCAACTCAAAAATAAATATATAAATTCGTGATAACAAATTTAAATCAGCTGTTAACGTGTACGTTTGAAATCTATGCAGAGAAGAAAAGAATAAAAATAAACAAACGTCATGGGGGGGGGGGGCGGTGTCAATCAATATGAACACAAAAATATGGTATTTTTAGCATAATAATAATTATTTCCAGTTACTTTAAGTGAAGATTGATTGTTTTATTTTTCTCTTTAATAAAAATATACAAAAACAAATTAGAAAAGAAAAAGATTAAACAAAAAAAATAGACAACCAAATTTGGAAAAAGTATCACTCTTTTTTTAGCCACTAGCCGCAGGGGGTTCGGCTCTTGCTCCCTTGCTCGGGCCCTCTTCTTTTGTTAATAAGTAACTTCTCTAACACGGTTTTTTACTTTCTCTTACCTATATCAGGGGGGGTATATAAGGGGGGGGGGTGGAGGGGCCTCCCTACCCGAAATTTTCCAAACATATACATATATAGGAATATACAGACAGACATCAGCGGGACTTGCCCCCCCCCCCCCCGAAAAGTTTGATTGGCCATGCATCCCAAAAAAATATAGTTCCGCAAAAAATTTTTCTCCACAAGGTGGAAAACTTAGGTTAGGCAAATAGAAAAAATGTTCCGCAAAAAAATTCCGTGTGAAAAAATTTAGTTTCTTTAAAAAAAAAATTTCCACAGAAAAAATTTTGAGTTCAGGCACCCCCCCGAAAAAAATATTTATTAACGTCCCTGATCTATATATGTAATATATAAAGAGAAAATAATGGTTTCATGTCAAAAATTCGATGTCGAGATTTTGATGGATATACACGTTTTGAGGTCCCCTGGATCCAAAAAGTGGTTTTCGCGACATAGTTTGTCTGTGTGTATATGTAACGATTTTAAGCATGAAGTAAATGAGCTACGACGACGAAATTTTATATTTACTTTAGGTACCCTCCCGAACAATAAATATAAGCTTTTGAACAAAATCTGAAAAAAAGTACTAGAACCTTAGTAAAGTAACCCCTTTAATATTTTTGAAGTATTTTTACAGTTTTTTTTTTTCGATTTTCTCAAAATTGACCCAAACGATTTTGGTTAAAATTTATAAATCAACTACTTTTTAGATGCTCTTTAAAAAGTATACCAGTAAAATTTTTCGTGAAAATTGTTTGAAGTACAGTGAGGGGCAATATTAAGTCCCACCCATGCGTTTTCTACTTGCGATTTTTTCATTATTTTTAAAGAAATATTATATATTTTTAATGGAAACTTTCATGGTTCAAACCTAGAAAATTTCCAATAAAAATTTTCAATTTCTTTTATAAAAACAATGAAATAATCACAAGTAGAAAATGCTTGGGTGGGACATAATATTGTCCCTCACTGTACACTTATGTACTTTTTCAGATTTTTCAAATTCATTTTCCGGTACTTCCTTCCATAGAGCCATTGTTAAATCCCTATGGGAATTTGTATGATAATTTCAATTCAAAAGGGGGTCGGTCCCTTTGGAACTTTTTTCACATTTAAAAAAATTATTTCCAATTCTTATGAAATTTTGTATTTATTTAGGATTCTCTATTGTGTATAATAAAATGTCCAAATATGAGATTAAAATTTTGGAAAATAGCCATAGTTTATTTCAAGCAGTCAACATTTAAAATGCAAGATGCTATAAGAAATTAAATATATCTCGACACAAAAAATCTGCTGTGCGTTAATTCACGCCAGATTTTTAAATATTCCTGGCCTCTTTTCTCTTTATTATTAGAGACAAACCAAAATTTTTCAATATCTTCAAAACAATTTAGCCTATAATATTTTTTTTATTAATATTTATAGATTCTAATTCAATTGCTCGGGGGCATTTTATTTATTTTTTTGGTTGGCTCGGTTGGTCAATCTCATTCAAATGGAATTTTGTTCCAAATTCTCTTAGAATGGAATTATTCCGGACCTTGGAAACATCACGACCCAATCAGTGGCACGGATTGAATTTGCCAATCTCTAATCTGACATTGATTTTCTTAGAGCCCTTTCCGTCCGCTCTCGCTATATAACACAATTTACATAGAGTCAACAAAAATTTCCAAAAGAACAAAAAAAAAAAATTTAATTAAAAATTCATTTTCAAATGCAAATTTATAAGGAATTTATTAATAAAAAAAAATTTGATAACGGAGATAACTATAAAATAAAAAATCTGGTGTGACTGGTCGCACAACACACAACTTTCTCTTACCGAAGGTATGGTTGGTATGGCTGTCACACCAGATTTTTTGTGTCGAGATATATTTAGTTTCCGCCGATATATTAGAACTCAAGATGTAAAATTTATAAACAAGGCAAAATATTTATATTTTGTCCACCTGTACAAAGTTCTGCGCTCAAGAACTAAAAAAAAGCACTATCGACTTGAGGAATAGATTTAATCATAGGAGGCAGAGGACTATAATCCCCCCTCAAATCAAATCCAGATTCTACAAAAGAATTCAAACCAACATTTTTCTTGGCTTTTGAATTTTCTTCATATGATCAATCCTGCTATAATAATTTGCTCTTGAAGTCTACTTGATAACTCCTCCAACTCCTATCACCTTCAGTTTTGCCCTTTACCTCCCAATCAAACTTCTACAACCAAACCAAACTACAAGTTCTCGGGGTTCAGGAACACCCAAAAACATAATTAAAGGCGCCTCTAATTGACATTTGCCACTACCGGCTTTAGTGTTCTTTATTCTTTACATACTCTATACATGTTTGTAAAAATACATGTAGCCTACAGCATAAATAAATCACAATTATTTTGCAAAATAAAAATAGCTATAAAAATATAGTCTACATTTATAAATGGGCATTGATGGTGGTTAGAATGAGATGTTGGGAGAAGGAAAGTTTTTTGAACCGCCTTTTACTATAGGGCAGAAATATTTGCAAAAATATAAAAGTAAAAAAAAAAATACTTCACACTGTTTTTATCCCAGAATCTGTGGAAGTTTAAATTTAGTTGATGATCAAACAATCAACTCACCCCAGTAGACTCGCAGAGGATCATCAATTCCAACTCGAAGCTCAATCTTTCGAAGTTAGGCAAAACAAGGAAGAACTCGAAGGCCTAAAAAAGGAAAAAAAAGAAAAAATATTTTTTAATATTTCTACCAAAATAATTTTATATTAAAATAAAATATAAAATAAAGCCGATGTGTATTCATTGCCATTATTTGCACAAAAGGCAGTAAAAGAAAATTGGCCCGCCGATTGGTCTGTGTGGACATTTTTGACCATGAAGAAAATGGAGGTTGAAATTTTAATATTAATTTTTAAAATTTTATATTAAAATGCCCGCCCCCCCCCCCCCCCCCCCCCCCAACCCCCAAACCTCCAAAAAAAAACCAACAAATTTTTCCGCAGAGAAATTTGGTCCCAAAAATTTTTTGTAAAAAAAAAAATTATTTTAAAAAAAAAAATTTTTTTAAAAAATTTTTATTTCGGCCCCCCCCCCCAAAAAAATTTCTATATACGCCCCTATTAAATTAATTACTTTACCCCCTCCCCTCCTCCTTTGTATCCGCCATTGGTATGAGTAGAAGTTGCTTATGAGATGCTTTTTTCAACTTTTATGCTTATTTAACAACTTTTTATGCTTTTTTAAGCACTTTTTTCCATATTTTCATGCATTTTTGCCTGGTCTTTACTAATAACTAATAGTTTATCGATAATTTTGAGGGCATAATACATTAACTATAGACTAATATGTTTTATGATTAATTAATATTGTATATTTTTCTCTTTTACAGGTAAGTCTTGTGATATGATTGTTATTGAAGATGACGCATCTGTGAGTATATTATTATTTCAACTTAAATTGAATAAAATTAAAAAAAATATTAACGCTCTATAGGAGGCAAGCTGTTCGCAAGTTTTTGCCGATAAGATGGCGTTAGTGGTCTTAAATATTTAGCTAAAAAGCCCAACTAAAATACCGGGGGGGGGGGGTACGCTTGTAGCGCAGCACTTGTAGCTAGTCATAATAATAATAATAATTTTTAAATCAATTAAATTGAGTACATGTGTCTATATAAATATTTATTTCGGATATTCGGGATTAAAAAATCCAATTAATTAAAGGGTGAAAGCCGTTAACATTATGGAGTATATTCACGGGGGATGCCCAAAGGCAAAGAAATATCAATATATAAAAAAAAATATGAAAACGCTAAAATTAAATGATATTTTTTAATAAGGATTTCCTTTTTCAACAAAAAAAAAAAAAAAATATTGCAAATTTTTTAACATTATTTTTTTTATAGAAAAAATAAAAACAGAGTATGTACTTTTGATTTGATTTTTAATTAATTAATTTCATGATCAGTAGTAGCCTCGGGTTCACCCCTTTGTGCGTGATAATAAGGAAATTGTAAATATTACAATAATTATATGTTCAGAAAAAAAAAATAAATAATAAAATTAAGATAAATGATTAAAAAAGTATTAGATGACGTAATATTAGATTTGCTCATTTTTTTTTTTTTTAATTTAGTTAACTTTATCTTTCTAACATGAATAAATAAAAAACGCCATTAGTCACTGAGATGTTTTCATTTAAAAGACATTAAGATTTTAAAAATAAATAAAAACTCATTTATATACGTGTGTACATTGACTTAATCGATCATTTTGTTCGGCTCTGTTTGATTAATAAAAAAATCTGGTGTGACTGGTCGCACAGCACACAACTTTCTTTTACCTTTGGTACAGGGGCGTGTATAGAAATTTTTTCGGGGGAGGGTGGGGCCTGAACTCAAAAAATTTTTCTACGGAAAATTTTTTTTTAAGAAACTAAATTTTTCCACCCCGCCTTGCGAAAAATTTTGTTTTCCAAAGTTTTCCACTCTGCGAAAAAGTTTTTTTTCCCGCCCGTGGAAATCATTTTTCCTTTTTTTTTTAGATTTAGAGGCACGGAAATTTTGCCGCCCCGCGGAATGTTTGCCTCTTTTGCGGAACCAAAGTTTTACACCCTGGGGAAGAAGAATTTTTTCCCGCCCGTGGAAATCATTTTTCCTTTTTTTTAGAAACACGGAAATTTTGCTCTGCCCTGCGGAACATTTTCCCTTTTGCGGAACCAAAGTTTTATACCCTGTGGAAAAAAATTTTTTACAGGGCTATATTTTATCGCACTGCGGGGCCAATCAAACATTCGGGGGTGGGGAGACTCGCTAATGTCTGTATTATCCTATATATGCATAGGCGCCGGAACTGGGGGGAAGGGTACATTGCCCCCCCCTGGCATCCTACAGGGGGGCTTTATTCTCAATACTATTGCAATAGATGGTATATGCATTTAGAAAATTTCGGGGAGGGCCCGGGCCCCCTCGCCCGCCCCCCCTTTATATACGCCCCTTCTTTGGTAAGAAATATAGAATAATGTTTTGAACGTTTTATTTGATTATCTTGAAAAAGTTATATTTGCTGGATCCCGATTATTGCGAATTTTAAAATATTTCGTAGCAACAATATCCGAGGTATTTCGTTACTTTAACACCTGGATTTGAAAAAAAAAAATTGCTATGCTTTCTTTTAATATTAATGGAATAAAATAAATCTCTTTAAAAAAATATATAAATTGCTCGCTTTTAAAAAGAGAAAGAAAAAGAAAGAACTAGCCCCGCACTTTACATTGTCATAAATTCTTTTTTACGGCTATCTGTCTGTTTGTTTTTATCTGACGGCCCCTTCACTAATTACTTAATTGCTCCAGACATTTTGTATTTATGCTAATTTTTTTTCTCCTGCTTAGAATTTTAAAATGTGAATAATGGCTGGTGTTTTACATAATTTCAAGCTTTCTTATGGAATATATTCCATCTTCTGGTTATCGTTATCAAATTGTATTTTACTTTATATATTTCTAATTCTTAATTAAATATCTTAATTAGCATCAACTTTGCAAGAAGATATAATTAGTTACAAGAAAGGAAATTCCGTCTCATTTAGAGAGAATATTTCTTCCCCTTTATTATTATTATTTCATAAAATTTTAACGTTAATATTCTTAATTTTTTTTTTTTTTTGTAATTTGAAATGAAAATATTTAATTTGATAAACTATTTTTTATTAATTTATGATTTGGATATAAGATAATAACGTTAGGTTTGTTCGAATCACTTGCAATGGTAAAAAGTGCAAAGCTGCCCAGATACACTATCTAGGTCAAAAGGTGCAAACGTACCTAAGTGCAACTTTTGCTATCTATTCGATTGAAGTCATTAACTTGCAAAATGAGTTCTTAATTATCTACAAAATACGCCTATCGTTTTTTTTTTTTAATTCGATAAAAGGTACCATTCAATAAAGGAAATTTTTCACTCTTTTAGACCCCTTCCCCCTGGTCAGGAATAATAAGCAAATCGTTAACTCACCCCCCTCTCCCGTTGTTAATGTAAACATTTCATTTGTTTTCGTTTCAACTTTGTTTTTTTTACCTGAATGGCTCCAAAACGTTCTGATAGGCAAACAAATCCTAAATATTTTTACTTTTTTGTATTTATTTAGTCAAGAAGTATTGACCTGCCCTCGTATATTGAGGCGGGGTCTAAATGGCCTTGGATGCCGAAAAAACTTTAAGCAAAAAAAAAAAAAATGTCACCAAGAATTTATGATATCCTTTTCAATTGTAAAATTATAACTTTTGTAATTATATTTTGTGATATATGATAATAGACATAAAAATTAATAAAAAAAAAAAAAAAATTGAGGTGATTCCAAAAATGAATGCAATATTTTTTTATTCCCCAAGTCAAATGTCAAAATTTAGGAAATAACATTAAAAAGTTTTTTCTTAAGTCAACTTTCCACTTGACTCTTAGCGGAGTTGAAGGACTAATAACGGAAGTCTCATGAGAGAAAAAGAGTCTGTCCATAACGGAAAAAGGGGGGTGGAAAAAAAAGGGCATCAAAACGGAAATGAATGAATAATTTAAGCGATACGGAGTTAATTAGCGATAGCTGAGCAAAACGAGGACATTTCTCATCTCGAGGGTAAACTTCCTTTCTTAAAAGATCTATCTTTGTTCTATTTGTTTTAACGCAGAGCAATGAAAAGTCAGTCGACAGGTAGATTGAAAATAGTCCTTGAGCTAGGAGTTTGTTTGCTTAAATATCTGAGTATGATTTAACGTATTTGTTATACAAATAGCCATTTAGCAAAAGGGATTTGCCTAAACCTATTTGAAATTTATATTTCTGCCCTTGATGTTGGACTCCATAGATTCGTTATCTTATTATATTGAGGAAAGATCGATTTCATTATAAATACTTGTTAGCGGACCTGAAGATGATACTTTCGTACTGAAACCGATCGTCCAGAGAATAAATAATTTTCATATATAATTCTTTACTACTCTACGTAATACATCACTCAATATTATTTCTGTGTATATCTCAAAAATCTGGTGTGACTGCTGCACAGCACACAACTTTCTAAACCTTGGTAATCGAAAGTTGTGTGCTGTGCATGTCACACCAGTTTTGTGTCGACACATATTTAGTTTTCCACCGATATATTAGAATTCAGGATATAAAATTTATAAATCTGGGAAAATATTTATATTTTGTTACCATGGCAACCATTTCTCCTATCTTTCCAATGGAGTACAAGAGTAAAGTGGCCACCGAGGTTGGTGTAGTTGGTAGCGTGCCTAACTTCTATACCGAACGTCGCGGGTTCGGACCCCAGGCAGTCCGATTATTTTATTTAAGCCATTTGGATTCCAAATGGCATAAATAGAAATGCCTGGACCCCATAACGGTTAACGTCAAAGTCTTAAATGGCCTAAGTTGCCGATAAAACTGTGAATGTGTGTGAGAGCGTGAGTGTGAATGAGAAAAAGTGTGAATGTTTTTTAATAAAAAAAAAAAGAGTAAAGTAGCCTTCAGAAGATTTCAACGGCAAAATGAGAATATACATTTTAAAGAGTATCTAAAAAATAGTTTATTTATGAATTTTAAGAAAATCAAAAAAAAAAAGTGAAAAAATAGGCCTATATCAATAAAGTACTAGTACTCTTTGGCTGATTTTGATTAAAAGCTTATTTTCACCTCTCAAGGGGGTGCCTAACTTAAATATAAAATTTCAACCTCATAGCTCAATTCCCCAGACAGACAGACCATCTTGCGGGATCCACTTTTTGGAGTCAGAGAAAATCTCAAAATTTTGACATTGAATTTTTGACATGAATCCAATACTTTATCTCTCTATATATTATCATATATAGAGGTAAGAGAAAGTAAAAATCGTTACTGTCGTCCATTATGACCGGAACGAGGAGAAGTACTGATATTCAGAATTCGCATCCAGTGTAACCAGAGCCTCTTGTTTGGAGACCCGAATATTTTTCCTGAATTCTCTCTATATGTTCTTTTTAAGAATGCATTTTGAAATTTCAACGGAAAGTTTGCTCTAACATATAACTATGTAATAATATTATTAGGGCTAAAGGAGCTCATAAGCTCTTGACGTATTTACTCTAAAAATTAATACAGATTTACAATTTTTGTGAGATAATCATGCATTTGTAGAATCACTCATCAATCTTCAATCAATATATACTAGAAAGTTTAAGGTGCGTGTCTCGAAAAGTCGTTAGAAGACGATTCAGTAGCGAGTTACTCTAGGCGGCAAGAGATGGCGTTAGTTTTTCCCATAGGAATACAAGGGATTTATTCCATTTCATTTGAAAGATTCCAGCTAATTAATTAAGGGTAAAAAATTAATTATTTTTTAACACATTGATTACTAATTTAATTATCTACAACTTATAGAGCTCCTTTTTTTAAAATATCTTTTATTTAATGCGATTAATCTAAAAAAAAATTTATTTTTTCGAAAATCAAAAGAAGGGCTTCTATAAGTTGTAGATATTTTAAATAGCTTTAATTTAAAAAAATTTGATGTCGATAGCTTCAAAATTGTGGCCCCTCGAAACTCCCAAAATTAGCATTTCGAGACGCGAATTTTTTGATTTGTACAACTCATGCATTCAGTAAGCGATTTGTATGTAGAAACTACCAAAAAACAAACATTTTCTCTTATTAAAACAAATCATTTCTATTCGAGGATACACCAGGTAATAATTTTATTCTGTTATATCGCTTTTAATCTGAGGATGAATCATAGCTGGATTCTAAACAAAATTATTATTTTCACCCTTAAATATACTACAGCATAAAGTATAATAAATTAAGAGATTCCGGATTCTTACATAAGAGATTAGGCCTACATTTATATTTATACGTTTATATTAACTAATAACATGCCGTAAAATTTTTTTTTCTCATGACTCAATTGTCATTTTAATAAAAGGAAATCCTCTAATATATTGTTAACAAAGGATCCTCCTTTAATAGAATATTCTCTTCTTTAATAAATTTATTCTATTTTCCTTAATGTTTGTATAAAGCGTTTTGCCTTTATCCCTTCGCGGGTCCCTTGGCCCTTGACCGTCCAATTACATTGGAGGGTGGGGGGGGGGGCGGGCTCCCTCCCATTGTAAGGGGTTTTCAGCAAGGGACAATGGGCAGCTTAACGAAATTATTAACGCCCTCTTGAATGGGACACCTGCTCGCCCTAATCCCGGGCACAAAGCCGGATCTCGTCCTGCTCCCTCAAGGTATTTTCTTATTATAATATAATATGCTTTCCACCAATTTTACTTTCAATTATTAATATTTGACATTCGACCAAATATCTTTCCTTCATTATATTGATTATATTCATATTGATTTATATTGATTTAAACATGTGTTTTGAGATTCATATTTAGTTGCAAGAAAATTTCGTTTATAGGATAGGGTAGGCCCTCGAAGGGTCCATAAATGATCTTATCAAATCTTCGATTGGAAAATTCATATATACGAGGGCAGGTCAATAAGTCCGTGACTTTTTGAATGAAACACAGGTTTTTGTATAAAAAATTATTTTATTTTCCAACGTAGTCTCCTTTGAGCTCTATACACTTTGTCTAACGTTTCACCAATTTTTTTATCCCTTCCAAAAAATAAGATTTGTCGAGGGTATCAAAATTGAGATGACGTTGGAGTCAAATCTCATTTTTGCAGGTTTGAAAACAACGATTTTTGCCATGGAAACTGCGAAATTAACTTTTTTCTCAAATCAATCTGCGTTGCCTGACAGGAGCAGTGTTGCCATTTCAGTTAAGAGGCGGGAAATTTAAAGAGTCACGGAATTATTGACCTGTCCTCGTATACAGGGTGGTCCTAAACTATATGTCAAAAATGTAAGGGCAGGTAGAGGGAACCTAAATAAGCATATTTCGTATAGGATTGTATGTGCGGTAATGACGCCTTGAGCCAGTAGAGAGCGCTGATGACTGCAGCGTATAAAAACGCTTCGCTGTTCATCATTTCCCGCACGGATCTCGAGCAACATACATCGTTGCTCCAAAGCGGAGCTAGCCGACATGCATTTTACGTATGGGGCTGCAGAAGGAAATGGATTAACTGCTCAAAGAATATAACTCCCGATGAAAACGCTCGAATGTTCGACGATCCGACTGATTTCTATCCGGGAATCGCTTCCTGTACCTCCTTTGAGCAGCTAATCCATTTCTTTGTGAAGCCCCATACATGAAATGCATGTCGGCCAGCTCAAGAAGGCATTATCGCACACACAATCCTATACGAAATCTGCTTATTTAGGCCCCCTATACATTTTTGCCATCTAGTTTACAATCACCCTGTATTTAGGCCTAATGTGTTAAAAGAAAATAATTATTAAATTTCAAACGGTTTTTCATGAATTATAGAAATTCTTCTGATTAATAAATTATGTACTAATATAAAAAAAAATGCAAATTTTCCCAAGCATTTCGGAATAGCACAAGTAAATGTTTACCTTTAATTAAGATAGAGTTTGATCTTAGAATTTTTAATTAACTCAGGCTTAAACTTGGAAATGTTTGCATTGTACAAAAACATGACATGACTAAAATATTTTATAGCAAACTCCGCAGTCAAGCAATAGGCCTACGTATAAAACAATAGATAATAGATATAAAAAAAAAAATCTGGTGTGCTTTGTGTCACACCAGAATTTTTGCCTTCATCAGGACCCAAGAAGTAAAATTTATAATCAAGATTAAAGTGTGTTTTAAACAATTTTTGTTTGGGGGAGGGGGAAAGAGAAATAATTTATATTCTCAAAACCAACGTTTCTTGAATAGCTGGGCATACACGGAGAGGTAGACCTGTCGGTTTTGACCGGGGCGGTCCAATCTGTCGGGTCGAACCGCCACGGTTAAAACTTTCGTTATCAATTTGGCTTAAAAAAGAGGAGAGTTTGATCTGTCGGGTTGGACCGGGGCGGACCAATCTGTCGGGTCGATCCGCCACGGTTAAAACCGTCATTATCAATTTCGTTTAAAAAAACGGAGAGTTTGATCTGTCGGGTTGGACCGGGGCGGACCAGTCTGCCGGGCCGGCTAAAACCGCCACGGTTAAAACCACCACGGTTAAAACCGTCATCACTCACAAACGTAAAGGAAAAACCCGCAGATGAACCCGTATAGTTGGCCCGCCACGGGCCAAACCGTACGTGTATGGGCAAAATCTTTGGACCGCGGCAGTTTTAACCGCTGATTTGACCAAATCCGTGGACTTTCGTCTTGACGAAAGTTTTGCCTGCCGACTAGACAGATCAAGTCAAGAAGCCATTGGAATTTCCAAGAAAATGGAAATAGAAAATTATTTAAAAAAAAAGTAATTAATCCTTTCTTCTCCTTTAAATAAAATCTTTAATTAACTGATTCTGAAGCTGCCAAAATGCGATTTAAGGTCCCCTGAGTCCATTTAAGTAGTTTTTGGAATGATGTCTGTGTGTATGTCTGTGGTATTTTGCACACATAAACTAGATGTAAAGGTCAAGAACTGAAAAGCTTTTGGTAAACATCGGACCATTAGGGGGCGCTCTAGAAGGAGGGCTAATATTTTTTTATTACATAACCTATAATTTTTTTTGTATATTCAGAAACTAGACTTTCTCCCGAGTAAAATGATATATAATATTTGTATCCTAATTTGCCATGACCTTAAATGATATTTAAAAAAAATAATAATAAATTTGTTTTTGTGAATGGTGATTAACTAAAATATTTTAGAACATATTAATAGCTTAATTAATTAATAGGGGGAGGGATAACTTATTTTCTTTAAATGGTCAAAAAAATAAATTTGTAAAAAATTTTTGAAGTAACATGTCCTCCCCTACCCCCTCCAAAAATCGCGACTTAAAGAGATGGTCCGGGGCGGTCAAAACTGTCGCTTGTCCACTAACGAAAAGATCAGACCGTGAGTTCGGACCGCAGTCCAATCTGTTAGATTGATGCGTGGCGGTCAAAACTGTCGCTTGCTCACTAACGAAAAGATCAGACCGTGAGTTCGGACCGCAGTCCAATCTGTTAGATTGATGCGTGGCGGTCAAAACTGGCGCGTGCTCGCCCACTAACGAAAAGATCGGATCGTGAGTTTGGACCGCAGTCAATCTGTTAGATTGATGCGTGGCGGTCAAAACTGGCGCGTGCTCGCCCACTAACGTAAAGATAAATCCGTGCGTTTGGACCGGCACGGTCAAAACCGACGGTTCTACCTCTCCGTGTATGCCCAGCTATTATCTCCGCAACGGAATGATCTAGCGCGATGATTATGATCGCAAACTTTAGAGGAGATTCTGCTCTTTCCGATAGCCCATCCATCTTTCCAAATAACCTGCAATTGAGGGAGAAAATGCCACGTCACGATTGAAATAACAGAGCTATTGTGTAGCCCATGAGCGTCCAAAAATCAAATTTAATTCTGAATCTGACCCACTAATTAAATCTCAAATTAGATATTTAATTAACAGAGCAGATTGCGATTTCTCCAATTTTGAGGGGGGGGTTTTAGGGGGGGACAGCATGTTTCGAAATAATTATCACCATTGGACTCACGGTTGGTCATAGAGTCCAAATCCGTCGAGTTCACGTTTTTGATAAAATTTTTTTTTTAATTGCGAAGCAGATAATTATAAAACTGTTTCTTGAATATCTCCGCAACGGAATGACCTAGCGCGATGATTATGGTCGCAAACTTTAGAGGAGATTCTGCTCTTTCCGATAGCCCATCCAGCTTTCCAAATAACCTGCAATTGAGAGAGAAAATGCCACGTCACGATTGAAATAACAGAGCTAGTGTGTACCCCATAAGCGTCCAAAAATCAAATTTAATTCTGAATCTGACCCACTAATTAAATCTCAAATTAGATATTTAATTAACAGAGCTGATTGCGATTTCTCCAATTTTGAGGGGGGGGTTTTAGGGGGGACAGCATGTTTTGAAATAATTATCACCATTGGACTCACGGTTGGTCATAGAGTCCAAATCCGTCGAGTTCACGTTTTTGATAAAAATTTTTTTTTTAATTGCGAAGCAGATAAATTATAAAACTGTTTCTTGAATATCTCCGCAACGGAATGACCTAGCGCGATGATTATGGTCGCAAACTTTAGAGGATATTCTGCTTTTTCCGATAGCCCATCCAGCTTTCCAAATAACCTGCAATTGAGAGAGAAAATGCCACGTCACGATTGAAATAACAGAGCTATTGTGTAGCCCATAACCGTCCAAAAATCAAATTTAATTCTGAATCTGACCCACTAATTAAATCTCAAATTAGATATTTAATTAACAGAGCTGATTGCGATTTCTCCAATTTTGAGGGGGGGTTTTAGGGGGGACAGCATGGTTCGAAATAATTATCACCATTGGACTCACGGTTGGTCATAGAGTCCAAATCCGTCGAGTTCACGTTTTTGATAAAATTTTTTTTTTTTAATTTGATGAAGCTCAGGAACCTTCTTTTCAATTTCCAAAAGGATTCGGACCAGTAGGTTCAATTAAAGTCAAAAAGTTTTTTAAAACAAAACTTTATTTGACCCCAGACAATGTTTCGTCCACTTGCTGTAGGACTTCTTCAGTGGTTGGCTAAAATATTAATACAAGATGTTTTTTTACTCCTATTTTTTACAAAATAAAATTAAAAATAAAATTGTTCTTTTACAACTTACAGTCATAGAGAGCCACAGTGGCGCAACCAGGGGGGGTTTTTAGGGTTTTAACCCCCCCCAGGACCCAGGGAGAAAAAAAAATTCAAATTTCTATATATTATTACAAATAGAAAAGAAAAAAATTGTATCCTTTTTATTATAAAAAAAATAATTTCTTAAAAATTATTTAAAAAAAAATTTTAACAAAAATGAAAATTGCTTATTTTTCGTAAAGTATACTGTATAATATAAAATATATATTATATATAAGAAATAAAAAAAAAACTAATTCTTTTGTTATTTCTCCTAAATCATAAAAAACAAAAGACTAATATAAGAGTCTACATTCATTGCTTGAGCCTATGGTTAATGATTTTGATGAAATAAGTAAATGATCTGAAAAAAAATCTGGTGTGACTGTCGCACAGCACACAACTTTCTCTTAACTTCGGTAATCGAGCGACAGTCACACCAGATTTTTCATGTCGACATAAGTTTTGTTTCCGCCGATATTTTAAAATTCAAGATGTAATAAAATTTATAAACATGGGGAAAATATTTATAATTTGTTACCATGGCAACCATTTCTCCTATCTTTCCTATGAAGCACAAGAGTAAAGTGTGCTTCAAACAATTTTGAGGGCAAAATGAGAATATACATTTTTAAGAACCTCTAAAAAATAATTGATTTTTGAATTTTAAACAAAATCGTTAGAGCGAATTTTGAGAAAATCGAAAAAAACTGAAAAAGTACATCTGTAAAGTACTAGTACTCTTTGGCCGATTTTGATTAAAAGCTTATTTTTCCGGTCCCGTGGGGTGTTTACAGTGGCGTGCCGAGGGGGGGGGGGCGGTCCGCCCCAGGCCCCGTGCCGGCATAGGCCCCCATATATTTATAAAAAAAAAATTTAATGAAAATTTCTCTTTAAGAGGCCCCGGGGCCCTCAGGGCTCAAGTAAAAAACAAAAAATTTAGTTAAAAAATCAAAATTTAATGAAAATTTCTCTTGTGAGGCCCCGGAGCCCTCAGGGCTCAAATAAAAACCGAAAAATTTAGTTAAAAAATCAAAATTTAATGAAAATTTCTCTTGTGAGGCCCCGGGGCCCTCAGGGCTCAAGTAAAAACCGAAAAATTTAGTTAAATAATCAAAATTTAATGAAAATTTCTCTTGTGAGGACTCGGGGCCCTCAGAGCTCAAGTAAAAACCGAAAAATTTACATAAAAAAAATGCCCACGGGGCGTGGTGTAGAGGTTAGCGTGCTAACCTCATATACCAAACGTCGCGGGTTCGGACCCCAGGCAGTCCGATGATTTTATTTAAGCCATCTGGATACCAGATGGCTTAAATAAAAATGCCTGGACCCTAATATATATAAATTCATAAATAACGGTTATCGTAAATGCCTTATATGGCCTGAGCTGCCGAAAAGACAGTGTGAATGTGTGTGTGAGTGTGAGTGTGAATGAGAAAAAAGTGTGAATGTTTTAAAAAAAAAAAAAAAAAAAAAATCAAAATTTAATGAAAATTTCTCTTTAAGAGGCCCCGGGGCCCTCAGGGCTCAAATAAAAACTGAAAAATTTAGTTAAAAAATCAAAATTTAATGAAAATTTCTCTTTAAGAGGCCCCGGGGCCCTCAGGGCTCAAATAAAAACTGAAAAATTTAGTTAAAAAATCAAAATTTAATGAAAATTTCTCTTGTGAGGCACCGGGGCCCTCAGGGCTCAAATAAAAACCTAATTTAATGAAAATTTCTCTTTAAGAGGCCCCGGGGCCCTCAGGGCTCAAATAAAAACCGAAAAATTTAGTTAAAAAATCAAAATTTAATGAAAATTTCTCTTCTGGAGGTCCCGGGGTCCTTGGGGTTCAGGGATATACGGTATTTTAAAAATATTTTTATGTATGGAGGAGAAAGATATTTAAAGATGAGTACCCCCCCCAAAAAAAAAAATTCAATATAAGGCCCCCTCTTCTAGTGCCGCCCCAGGCCCCCCAACTGCCTCGGTACGCCTCTGGGTGTTTAACTTAAATATAAAATTTCAACCTCGTAGCTCAATTCCTTCATGCTTAAAATTGAACACACACCCACCCACCCACCCACCCACACACACAGAGACAGACCATGTCGCGAAACCCACTTTAACTTTCTCTTACCTCTATATATATGTTAATATATATATAGAGAGAAAGTATTAGATTCATGTCAAAAATTCGATGTCGAGATTTTGATGGATCTTCACGTTTTGAGGTCCCCTGAATCCAAAAAAGTGGTTTTCGCGACACGGTCTGTCTGTGTGTGTGTGTCTGTCTGTCTGTCTGTGTTCACTTTTAAGCATGAAGGAATTGAGCTATGAGGCTGAAATTTTATATATAAGTTAAACACCCCCGGGACCGGAAAAATAAGCTTTTAATCAAAATCGGCCAAAGAGTACTAGTACTTTACTGATGTACTTTTTCAGTTTTTTTCGATTTTCTCAAAATTCGCTCTAACGATTTTGATTAAAATTCAAAAATCAATTATTTTTTAGATGCTCTTTCAAATGTATATTCTCATTTTGCAATTGAAATCTTCTGAAGACCACTTTACTTTGTGCTTCATAGGGAAGATAGGAGAAATGGTTGCCATGGTAACAAAATATAAATATTTTCCCATACTTATAAATTTTACATCTGAATTCAAATGTTCCGTACTGTCGGGAACTAAATATATGTCGACACAAAAAATCTGGTGTGACAAGCACAGAACACAACTAACTTTCGATTACCGAAGGTAAGAGAAAGTTGTGTGCTGTGCGCCAGTCACATCAGATTTTTATTTTTATATTCCTCATTTTTGTAATAATTTTCTTAACCCTATGGATAAGGCTAAAAGGGCAAATAAAGAAAAAAGGCGAAGGTCCGATGTCGGCGGACCCGAGCCATTGGGGGGGGGATGGCAGGGGGCGAAGACCCCCATCTAGTCGCTCCGCCCGCCAAAGAGGGGCTGCGCGTCTAGTCAAAACCCCCCCAGGAGCAAATCCTGGTTGCACCACTGGAGAGCCATATAATATAAAATAATCAAACAGTAGGGCTTTAACAAAAAATACATAGACATCTCTTTTCTCTAACTTCTTGCTAAGACTAAATTCTATTTTATCAACTAATACAAATCTCTTAATTTTTCTAATCCAAATCTATTTTTATCATTACTGTTTTTGTTTTTATTAATTTAACTATCTTATTTTAAATAACTTTTTTGTCTTTTTATTTCCCACCACTTTTTTAAATATATTAGTTCACACACATCATAATTTTTTAAGTTTTTCTAAGATGACCCCACATGACGTACCCAAGGTCTCTGTGTCCACTTTAAAATTCACTGTTTTTTCAATGTTCATTTGAATGTAGCAGGCCTCCTTGAATTTTCTTCTCGTGTCATCTTTTTCAAAGCCGAGGATTTTTACATCTTCCAGGGAGTAAAAAGGGAGTAAAAAAACATCTTGTATTAATATTTTAGCCAACCACTGAAGAAGTCCTACAGCAAGTGGACGAAACATTGTCTGGGGTCAAATAAAGTTTTGTTTTAAAAAACTTTTTGACTTTAATTGAACCTACTGGTCCGAATCCTTTTGGAAATTTTTTTTTTAATTGCGAAGCAGATAATTATAAAACTGTTTCTTGAATATCTCCGCAACGGAATGACCTAGCGCGATGATTATGGTCGCAAACTTTAGAGGAGATTCTGCTCTTTCCGATAGCCCATCCAGCTTTCCAAATAACCTGCAATTGAGAGAGAAAATGCCACGTCACGATTGAAATAACAGAGCTATTGTGTAGCCCATAAGCGTCCAAAAATCAAATTTAATTCTGAATCTGACCCACTTATTAAATCTCAAATTAGATATTTAATTAACAGAGCTGATTGCGATTTCTCCAATTTTGAGGGGGGGGTTTTAGGGGGGACAGCATGTTTTGAAATAATTATCACCATTGGACTCACGGTTGGTCATAGAGTCCAAATCCGTCGAGTTCACGTTTTTGATAAAAATTTTTTTTTAATTTAGAAGCAGATTAATTATAAAACTGTTTCTTGAATATCTCCGCAACGGAATGACCTAGCGCGATGATTATGGTCGCAAACTTTAGAGGAGATTCTGCTCGTTCCGATAGCCCATCCAGCTTTCCAAATAACCTGCAATTGAGAGAGAAAATGCCACGTCACGATTGAAATAACAGAGCTATTGTGTAGCCCATAAGCGTCCAAAAATCAAATTTAATTCTGAATATGACCCACTAATTAAATCTCAAATTAGATATTTAATTAACAGAGCTGATTGCGATTTCTGGAATTTTGAGGGGGGTTTTAGGGGGGACAGCATGTTTTGAAATAATTATTACCATTGGACTCACGGTTGATCATAGAGTCCAAATCCGTCGAGTTCACGTTTTTGATAAAAATTTTTTTTTTAATTGCGAAGCAGATAATTAATTTACACTTGCCCCCTTGTATTCCGGATGGTAAGCCAACATGTTTAAAATTTTTTTACTTATTCTTAATTTTTTTTTTTTTAAACAGACAAATCTTAATACTCCACACTATTAATGTTGTGTGTACTTCCTCTATGGAGGGGGAGTTAATTTATTAACATGCTGTAAGGACAAGTGTCCTCCTACGAGACCAAAATAACATATTGCTATGACAATAAATAGCATCAATAGATACACTATATCAAACACACTAATAAATCTCACTTAATTATTAATAATATAATTTAAAATTGTTAAAATTCTAAATAAACACGAGCCTTTAGAAAAGCAGCTGTAGATTATTTAAAGTTAATGGCAAATCATCATTGACATAGTGAATGGTGAACACGAGTTTTCCGAACTCTGATTGATTTTTCTATTCACTAGGTGCCAGACTTTTTATCAAACAGACAGGCGAAGGTTGGAAAAGGCGCTCGAAAAGTCGATTTTCGATTTTGGAATCGAATTGATATTTTTCGATTCTCGGAATCAATTAATCATTTCTGAACGTCGACTTTTTAAAAACTCTCTAACTCGTGCTTAGTGTTGGGAGTATGCTTTGCCTTCCTGGATGTTGTTTGGAAGACTGCCTCCCCGGAGGATTGTTCTTTGATGATGATAGGGGTTGGGTCGATAAATAAAATAACTCTTTTATATATTTATGAATGAAAATTAAGAATGAAAGTCAATCAATGAAAACGTTACAAACTATATTATCATCGGATACTAAGTATTGTAAAAAAAAAGTCGAAGTCGTCCAGTGAGAATCGATTTTAATCGACTTTAAAGAGTTTCAACTTGATTATTTTCAGTAAAAGATCGATTC
>JAKCPI010005168.1:0-19268 GCA_023213315.1 Euborellia annulipes | reverse complement strand
TTTTATATTTTTGCAAATATTTCTGCCCTATAATAAAAGGCTGTTCAAAAAACTTTCCTTCTCCCAACATCTCATCCTAACCACCATCAATGCCTATTTATAAATTTAAAAATTTGACTATATTTTTATATCTATTTTTTATTTTACTGCAAAATAATAATTGTGATTTATTTATGCTATTACATGTATTTTAACAAACATGTATAAGAGTATGTACAGGATAACGAATACTAAGGCCGGTAGTGGCAAAGGTCAATTAGAGGCGCCTTTAATTATATTTTAGGGTGTTCCTGAACCCCGAGAACTTGTAGTTTGGTTTGGTTGTAGAAGTAAAGAGCAAAACTGAGGATAATAGAAGTTGGAGGAGTTATCAAGTAGACTTCAAGAGCAAATTATTATAGTAGGATTGATCATATGAGGAAAATTCAAAAGCCAGAGAAGAATGTTGGTTTAAATTCTTTGGTAGAATCTGGATTTGATTTGAGGAACTGTTTGTTTGGGATTATAGTCCTCTGCCTCCTATGATTAAATCTATTCGTCAAGTCGATGATGCTTTTTTAGTTCTTGAGCGCATAACTTGAAGTACAGGTAGACAAAATATAAATATTTTTGCCTTGTTTATAAATTTTACATCTTGAGTTCTAATGATATCTGCGGAAACTAAATATATCTCGACACAAAAAAATCTGGTGTGACAGCCATACCAACCACACCTTCGATAACAGAAGTTGTGTGTTGTGCGACCAGTCACACCAGATTTTTTATTTTATAGTTATCTCCGTTATCAAATTTTTTTTTTAATTAATAAATTCCTTATAAATTTGCATTTAAAAAATGTATGTTTTAATTAAATTTTTTTTTTTTTGTTCTTTTGGAAATTTTTGTTGACTCTATGTAAATTGTGTTATAGCGAGCGGACGGAAAGGGGCTCTAAGAAAATCAATGTCAGATTAGAGATTGGCAAATTCAATCCGTGCCACTGATTGGGTCGTGATGTTTCCAAGGTCCGGAATAATTCCATTCTAAGAGAATTTGGAACAAAATTCCATTTGAATGAGATTGACCAACCGAGAACCAAAAAAAAATAAAATGCCCCCGAGCAATTGAATTAGAATCTATAAATATTAATAAAAAAAAATATTATAGGATAAATTGTTGTGAAGATATTGAAAAATTTTGGTTTGTCTCTAATAATAAAGAGAAAAGAGGCCAGGAATATTTAAAAATCTGGCGTGAATTAACGCACAGCAGATTTTTGGTGTCGAATATTTTTTTCTTTCATCTTGCATTTTAAATGTTGACTGCTTGAAATAAACTATGGCTATTTTCCAAAATTTTAATCTCATATTTGGACATTTTATACACAATAGAGAATCCTAAATAAATACAAAATTTCATAAGAATTGGAAATAATTTTTTTAAATGTGAAAAAAGTTCCAAAGGGACCGCCCCCTTTTGAATCGAAATTATCATACAAATTCCCATAGGGAATTAACAATGGCTCTATGGAAGGAAGTACCGGAAAATGAATTTGAAAAATCTGAAAAAAAGTACATAAGTGTACAGTGAGGGACAATATTATGTCCCACCCAAGCATTTTCTACTTGTGATTATTTCATTGTTTTTATAAAAGAAATTGAAAATCTTTATTGAAAATTTTCTAGGTTTGATCCATGAAAGTTTCCATTAAAAAATATATAATATTTCTTTAAAAATAATGAAATAATCGCAAGTAGAAAACGCATGGGTGGGACTTAATATTGTCCCTCACTGTACTTCAAACAATTTTTTCACGAAAAATTTTGCTGGTATACTTTTTAAAGAGCATCTAAAAAAGTAGTTGATTTATAAATTTTAACCAAAATCGTTTGGGTCAATTTTGAGAAAATCGAAAAAAAAAATACTGTAAAAATACTTTACTAAACATATAACTAAGTATTTATTAATTTAAATAAGCGAAAAATGTAGGTACCGCCGGGGTTGCACTTAGTTATATGTTTTTCATATTCACCTCAAGGACCAACACATGATATATATAATTCTTTACTTTACTAAGTTCTAGTACTTTTTTTCAGATTTTGTTCAAAAGCTTATATTTATTGTTCGGGGAGGGTACCTAAAGTAAATATAAAATTTCGTCGTCGTAGCTCATTTACTTCATACTTAAAATCGTTACATATACACACAGACAAGCTATGTCGCTAAAACCACTTTTTGGATCCAGGGGACCTCAAAACGTGTATATCCATCAAAATCTCGACATCGAATTTTTGACATGAAACCATTATTTTCTCTTTATATATTACATATATAGATCCAGGGGGACGTTAATAAATATTTTTTTTTCGGGGGGGGGGTGCCTGAACTCAAAATTTTTTCTGTGGAAATTTTTTTTTTTAAAGAAACTAAATTTTTTCACACGGAATTTTTTTTGCGGAACATTTTTTCTATTTGCCTAACCTAAGTTTTCCACCTTGTGGAGAAAAATTTTTTGCGGAACTATATTTTTTGGGATGCATGGCCAATCAAACTTTTCGGGGGTGGGGGGGGGGGGGGCAAGTCCCGCTGATGTCTGTCTGTATATTCCTATATATGTATATGTTTGGAAAATTTCGGGTAGGGAGGCCCCTCCACCCCCCCCCCCCTTTTATATACCCCCCTGATATAGGTAAGAGAAAGTAAAAAAACCGTGTTAGAGAAGTTACTTATTAACAAAAGAAGAGGGGGCCCGAGCAAGGGAGCAAGAGCCGAACCCCCCTGCGGCTAGTGGCTAAAAAAAAAGAGTGATACTTTTTCCAAATTTGGCTGTCTATTTTTTTTGTTTAATCTTTTTCTTTTCTCATTTTTTGTTTTTGTATATTTTTATTAAAGAGAAAAATAAAACAATCAATCTTCACTTAAAGTAACTGGAAATAATTATTATTATGCTAAAAATACCATATTTTTGTGTTCATATTGATTGACACCCCCCCCCCCCCCCCCCATGACGTTTGTTTATTTTTATTCTTTTCTTCTCTGCATAGATTTCAAACGTACACGTTAACAGCTGATTTAAATTTGTTATCACGAATTTATATATTTATTTTTGAGTTGATTTATAGTGGAACTATGTAAATGATCCGCTGCCTCCCCCTCCCCTTTCCCTCCCCTCCCCGTATTCCCAAACCGATATAATTTGATAAATTGACTTAGATTCAGCTCGTTTATCTCCATGTTGTTGTTATGAAATATTTATCCAGTTCTTTTTCTTCTTCTTTTTCTTAAGAGACAGCTTGGGGCGGCGGGGGGGGGAGGGGGTTGTCAATATTTCTTTGTCGGACAATCGAATCGAAACCAAAAGTTTTTAGGTCAATGCAATTGCCCCTCTCTCTTGGCCTTTCCCTCGGGGATTCTATCTCCTATATAGTAGCACCAGACTTTGCTTTTTTTTTTTTTCACTAACATCCAATTGGTCCTGATGACAGACAGACATACAGACAATTTTATTACAATGATGAGGGAACTTATTATTATATATATCTATTTCTTTTTAAAAGGATGAGAAATTCCTTTCCGATTTTCAAGAACGTTTTTTTTTTTTTTTTTTTTTTTGCTATGTAATTTATATGTCAATACCCGAGTACCCTCTCCCTAACTGTAGAGAGTAAATCCACTCTAGATCCCTTTTATCCTCGAAATATCCGAAACATCTTAAGAGATCTTCATGACTTTATTCCTTTGGCTATTAAGAATAAAATTTATAGATTTATATAGATACGTATTTTGTTTAATAAATGTAGAATTTGTATTTTTTTTGTTCTTTATTTAAGGTTGTTCGGATAGTACATCGTAAGTCATAATAGAATCTAAATTTTTTTTTAAATAAAATTAAAAATTTAAAAATCATACAAAATGGATACAGAGTTTGCCCACGGTCCTCATCACACCAAGAAGGCAAAAGCAAAGCAATAAGAAATTATAACATTCCTACTTAATGCAAATATTTTGGTCCATTTGAGTGTAGAGGGCTTAAATGAAAACCTAAGTTTTATTTGGCTGAATATTAATCTGAAAAGACGATCATCTGAGGCTTTTAGGACGTTTATACTGTCTAATTTTAATTAAATCAATATATCTGAAGGCAAATAATTTAATGAATTTGCAAATTAGGACTTCATCACAAAAGAAAGCGACGAGGACATGCTTATTAATTTATTAAACTTCAAAAAAAAAAAAACAATCTTTCTTTGTAGAGAGTCGAAGAGAGAGAAAGGAAGTGAGAGAGAAATAAAAATAGAAATAGTCATAGTGAAAAGTAATAATCCAGAAAGAAAAATTAGACGAGCTAATTAATTCACTTGAATTAGCTTCAAGATGTTTTGATAGATGATGTCGGATTCACTTTGAAGTGTGTCTTTGAGAAAGAAAACATTTCGAGTAAACATTCCAAGATCCCAAAGGCGGATTTATATAATATGGATAATTTGAAATTTTATAAATTTAGATTTACTTATCTAAGCTGATAAAAAAGTACGAAAATAGTTTTTTTTTTTTTTTGTTTATTTCAGAGGTGGGAATTCACACAAAAAAAAATTTCTGGTGGAGCGAAAAATTTTTTACTTTCTCTTACCTCTATATTCCTTCAAATGTAAAATATATAAGTATGAGAGATAAATATTGATATTTATGTTAAAAATTCGATGTCGACCATTTGATGGATCTTCTCGTTTTGAGGTCCTCTGAATCCAAAAAGTGGTCTTCAGCAAGATTTCAATGGCTAAAATCAGAATATTACATTTTTAAAGATCCTCTTATAGCGACTTCTGAGAAGTGCGGAATCCGAAACAACAACTTTGAAAAAGGACATTAGTAAAGTACTAGTACTACTTTACAGGGCCGAATCAATAGCCAAAAGAATTAAAAGCTTATATTTTCACTCCCTTTGGCACTCCATAGAAGACGTTTTAAGCCATTTGGTATCCTTGGCTTAAATCAAAATTGAATTTTCATCGCTATGATCTGCCGGGGGTCCGAACCCGCGACGTTTAGTATACGAGGTTAGCACGCTAACCTTCTACGACCAAGCCCCGAGGTTTGCTACGATTTACTTTTGGAAAAACTCCTTTTAGGTCTAGAAATGAAAAATTTTAAAAATCTTCGTAATTACAAATAAATAAAATAAAATTTAACTATTTAAATAATTAAAGGACAATATCGTAGGGGTTCTAAAGGAGGAGAGGAGGGGGTGGGGAAGTCCGTCTTGCCAGGTGCACGATCCGCCGAAGGCGGGTATATAAAATTAAATCCCCTCTCTTTCTCTACATGTAAATTCTCCTTTACTTTTGTGATTCCATTTCTGCTTAGAGAAAAGCCATTAAGGTCAGCTGGTGAAATAATATCTATGCTTATGTGGAGAAAAAAAAAACGCTGATCTGGACAATGAAAATTGGACCGCCTCTATAAACAGATAATTTGGATCGGAATAGCGAAAAGGTCCTTGGGGATGAGGTGATGGTATCCCGAGGGACAATACCCCCCTCCCCATCAGCTAGCTCTCATCTCGTCTCCCGGGGAGCTTTGACGCCCCTCTTCATTCAAGAGGACTTAAGTCTTGGCTACTAACTTGGAGTCTGCACAGCTGCAGATGACTCAAGTAGCTTACCAACGTTAATTGCGCACTCCCACCACTCCCAATCCTAAAATAGGCTCCAATAGACGAAACAATCACATCTAGCATTAAAAATAAATACTGAAAATGCTGAGTGGCGAAAGTTCGACATTGAATGGGAAAATATTTATATTTTTTTGCCATGGCAACCATTTCTCCTATCTTTTCTATGAAGAACAAGAGTAAAGTGTTCTTCAGAAGATTTCAATGGCAAAATGAGAATATACATTTTAAAGAGCATCTAAAAAATAATTGATTTTTGAATTTTAATCAAAATCGTTGTAGCAAATTTTGAGAAAATCAAAAAAAACTGAAAAAGTGCATCAGTAAAATACTAGTACTCTTTGACCGATTTTGTTCAAAAGCTTTCTTTCACGCCCTATGTCCGTGCCTAACTTAAAAATAAAATTTCAACATTCTAGCTCAAATCCTTCTTGCTTTAAATTGAACACAGACAGACCATGTCGCGAAATCCACTTTTTTGGATTTATGGGACCTCAAAACGTGTATATCCATCAAAATCTCGACATTGAATTTTTGACATATATACCAATACTTTTTCTCTCTATATATATTAACATATATATAGAGGTAAGAGAAAGTAATAATGAGAAACAAAAAAAAAAAAAAAAAACTTTGCATAATGTAAACTTTTTATTGTATTATTTAAGAGAGAATTATTTAAAAAGAATGTCAAGAATTTCAATTTGCCCTCTAAGTTTGTTGCTTAATAAATATTAATGTCGTCACATGGTTATAAGTCGCATCTCTCCCCAGCCAGACTAATTAATTGCACAGTTGGTGAGCGATGCAAATGTTCTGTTTACCCATTTTGGGCTGTTATCACAAGGGAAGGGCATCTCGACCCTTCCTAACGAATAATTAACTGTATCGCTCACTCACTTTGCCAAGACATTTCTCGGATAGTGAAAAAGACGGTCTGCAATTTGAATTACAATCAAAAGGCCACAAAAGAGCAAACAACAAAAAGTTGTTCGTCACGTCAAAGATTGTACAAAATAGAATTTTAAATACAAACACAAGAGTTGAAAACAGCAGCGTTGATGGCTGAATGAACTTAGAAAAGAGTTGGCTAAAAGCCAGCCAGCAGCTCCTTTGAATTCTAACCAGATAGCTCCTTATTTTTCTCTCTTTTTAATAAATATTATTTTAAAAAAGATCCAATTGATTTGTGATCAACAAGAAAAACAAAGAATTTTTTTTTACCCAAATCTCACCGGAATAGGCTATTTGAGTTTAATAAAAAGGAAATTAAAAAATAACTAAGTTACCCCTAATTTTAGGCTTTTCAAGAAAAATATATTCATGTCCGTCTGTCTATCTTTCACGCTCCGTTTGATTCAAGGGCGGATACAAGGGGGGGTGGTAAAGGGGGTAATTACCCCCCTGAGATTTGAAAAAAATACTTTTTTTCGAAAAAAAAAAAATGTATTTTTAATGTAAAATTTTAAAAATTAATACTTAAAAATTTTATTTGTATTTATATTCTGGCAAACAAGTACAGAATGCGCCTTTAAATTACCGAAATTAAGAAAAAAATGTGGGCTGTGCGACCAGTCACTCCAGATTACCCCCCCCCCCCCCCCCCGAGAAACACCTCTGGATCCGCCACTGGTCTGATTACATTCCCGAAGTGATTTCGATATGAGTTTGGGAGTTCAAGAGGTAGAAGTTACTCATTTTTTTCCCGATAAGAGGGCGTTGTGTGTCTTGAAAAGTAAGAAAAAAAATACCTTTTATGAAAATTTGCCAAGAGATGTCAGAGTGGCAGCTAATTAAATTTTTATTAAGGTCTTTTTTGGCATCTAAGGCCATTTAGACCCCGTCCCTATTTATGTAATTTGATTGGAAGACATTTCATTTAAAAGATTTAATTCTTTATAAATATTAATTTAATATTTATCCAGAGCGGTGTTTCCCAACCTTTTGAAGTCCACGGCACCCCAAAGGTGCTTTGGGAATAACATTACACACTAGGGCAGCTTTTTCCAAACTGTGAGGCGCCCCTCCCTAGAGAGGCGCGAATATTGGCCACCAAGATCAATTTTCCAAATGATTGTTAGTTTTATAAATAAAATAAAACAAAAACCAACAAACCCCAAGACAACAAAATATCAATTTTCCCCAATTATCAATATTTTTTTTATTTTTTTATTTTTTTATATTTATTTTTTTTTATTTATTTTTTTTGTTTATGTGTGGGGGGACAGAAAGGGAGATGTTTGTAAAAAAATCCCAAGAAAATGAATAATTAATAACTAACAAAACTAAAAATTAATAAATAAAAAGAAAAAAAAAAAATAAAGTTGTGTATATAAATATGGAAGAAAGGGGGGGGAGGGGGGGGGGGGCGCACCCCCCCGGGACAACCCCCCCCCGGCGGGGGGGGTGCGCGTCTAGTAATAAAATAATTTAGAAGATTCTGGGTGGGAGGTTTTTAATTAAAATAATAAATATGAATAAATAAAAAAAATATTTTTATATAAATTTATATTTTTTAGTATTAAAAATTTTTGTTTTTGTATTATTTTATTTAAATGTGTGTGGGGGGGGGGGGGGGCGTCATACGATTAAATATTTTTAAGGGAGGCGTTGTAACATAAAGTTTGGAAATCGCTGGCCTAAAGTAAGACTCATTATAGAAAATTATACTATGTGTAAAATCCAAAGGCGGATCCAGGGAGGTTTTTCAGGGTTTTAATTTTTTTCTGACTAGACGCGAAGCTCGCCGAAGGCGATAGCATTGTTAATTATTTTATTTATTAAGATTGGATTAGGAGTTGAAAAATTGAAAAAAAAAAAAACAAATTTTTTTAAATTTCTTTTAGCTAAATCGAAGCCAAATAAATAGAAAACATTCAAAAAATAGCGATGATTATTATTTTGATTAGAGGGGGATGAAGGGTTGATTATTTAAGAAAGGCCTTGGAATATTCCAAATCACTTGTTGACATTCTTTTCCAGTTCTAAATATAGTTAGATTAGAGCAAAAGGTATTTTTTTACTTTTAATAAAAAGGGAATTGTTATTTTCATCTGTTTTATTCCTATAGAAAGAGACAAGTCTCTCTCTCGATCAGTTGAGTCGAGTGCGTGGCCGAGCAGGCAGGCGCGAGATGCTTGCTCTCTTTTTTACTTTCTCTTAGCCTATATATGAAATATATAGAGAGAGAAAGTATTGCGATCATGTCAAAAATTCGATGTCGAGATTTTGATGGATATACATGTTTTGAGGTCCCCTGAGTCCAAAAAAGTGGGTCCCGCAAATTGGTCTGTGTGTATGTATGTGTGTGTGTGTGTATGTATGTATGTGTGGACAGATTTTTAGCATGAAGGAATTGAGCTACCGGATTGAAATTTTATATTTAACTTAGGGACCTTCCCACACGCTCAAAATAAGCTTTTGAACAAATCGGCCAAAAAGTACTAGTACTTTACTGATGTACTTTTTTCAGTTTTTTTCGATTTTCTCAAAATTCCCTCCAAGGATTTTTTTTAAAATTCAAAAATCAATTATTTTTTAGATGCTCTTTAAAATGTATATTCTCATTTTGCCGTTGAAATCTTCTGGAGACCACTTTACTCTTGTTCTTCATAGGAAAGATAGAAATGGTTGCCATGGTAACGGAATTTAAATCTTTTTCTTTTTATTAGATTAAAAATCAATTATTATTTAAATTCCCATTTATTTGTGTCTTTAATTGCTTAGGAGAAAACATATATATACTCTCTCTCTCACTTGCAAACATTATCGCCTGTCTCTCCGCCTTCTCTCATAGGCCTAATGTTAATTTCCTATAGGGATTTTTATGTTAATTTCGATTCAAAAGGGGGTTTAAAATCCAAGTTTGAAACTAAGGTGCTATCGGAAACTAAATATATCTCGACACAAAAAATCTGGTGTGACCAGCACAGTGCGCAACTTTCTCTTACCGAAGGGTAAGAGAAAGTTGTGTGCTGTGCGCCAGTCACACCAGATTTTTAATTGTGTTTAAAGTGAATCAAAGTGAATAATTAATATAGTGTAATCCACCCTGACCTCACCGTCAACCAGCACACCCTCTTGAGTGTCTTATTAAAGGTAATTATTATGCTTTTTATCGTTGAAAAAAAAAATGATAGAAACAAATAATTTGACTGCGAAAAACGATTCTTTTGAATATGGAATTAAATATTTTGTATTTCACTAAGGGTAGAGGGTGAATATGAGCTGTTGAAAGGGGGAGGGGGAGTGTAGGTGTCATTGAAAAAAAATTAGTTTTTTTATTTTTTATCTTTTTTTTTAAACACTCACACTTTTTTCTCATTCACACTCAACACTCACACACACATTCACACAGTTTTTTTGGCAACTCAGGCCATATAAGACTTTATACGATAATCGTTATTAATTAATAATATACATATTGGGGGTCCAGGCATTTCTATTTAAGCCATTTGGTATCCATTTCGGACTGCTAGGGGTCCGAACCCGCGATGTTCGGTATAGAAGGTAGGCACACTACCAACTACACCAAGCCTGAGGGCATTTTTTAAATCTTTTTTTAAATCACCATTATATTCTTTCTATTTGGCCTATATTTTTGTTAATGAAATTTTCTTAATATACTTTTACACAGGGGTGGATTAAGGGTTGAAAATTAAAATAATTTCAAAATAAAATAAAAATTAATATAATTATTTTTTAAAAATGTATTCAAATTATTTTGAGAGTAATTTCGCGGTGAAGGCTCGCATTTCCTTAAAGGGGGGGAGGGGTATGAAGGCATTAACCAGGGGGGTTAATGCCCCATCCCCTATAATGCACAAAGATATTAATGTTTTTTAATACTTTTTCTAAAAAATAAGTGCATTCGGTTTGAGTTAAAATTTATATTCAATATTTATCAAATAGCCTAGTGGGGTAGAAACATTTTAATGTCATTCTAAAATTTCTTATTACTGGGGCGGAATTAATTTTTGAAGATTTCGAGACGCTCATAAACAGATAATAATAACACTGGGTAACTTAGGAACCCATCGAATCCCTTGCAGAATTTTGTAGGGATTTTTTACATTAGGTAGAAAAGTAAGATATGATTAGTCCACTTAGAATTTATTATTTTATAAAATGGGGGGGGGGGGGGGTAGGCGTCATACGATTAAATATTTTTAAGGGAGTCGTGGTAACATAAAGTTTGGAAACCACTGCACTAGGGGCACCCTTCCTTTTTTTCCCCCTAGCAAAACGAAATTTTTTCCGCCCTCCGGAAATTTTTTTTCCCCTCCCGTGCTCCCGTGAAAATCATTTTACCTTTTTTTTAGAGACACGAAATTTTTTGCCGCCCTGACAAGAAATTTTTCTTACCCTGTCTTTGTTTTTTTCGCCTCTTTATTATTATTTTTTTTTTTTAATATCTCGCGGCACCCCTTAGGCATCCTCCCTTGGGTGCCGCGGCACACCGGTTGGGAACCTCTGATCCAAAGGGAACGCAAAGCCCGTCGCAGGCAGGCAGCGCCGCTAGTATATTTTTAATTTTATTTTTATTAATTTTTTTATTGACATTTAGGCAATGGCAAATTTTACTTTTTCTTACCTATATACCGTATTGTAGATTATGAATTATACCTGTCGAAATACAAATTCGATTTAAATCGCAAAAATCCTTTGTGAGCGTGTGTGTGTGTGTGTGTGTGTGTGTGTGTGTGTGGGGGGGGGGGGGGGGGGGGGGGTGTGTGTGTTCGAATTAAGTAGCTATCATGTGGAATTTTTTAATTAATTTTATTTGACAAATAAAAAAAATAAATAAATAACTTTAAATATTATTTGAGTTGCTAGAGAGTGGAAATATTTTAAAATCAATTTTGATATTTTGATAATATTTTTTTTCCATTTATAAATAATATTAGATTAGAATAAAAAGTATTTATTTTATCTTTAATAAATTGGGAATAGCTATTTTGATCTTTTTCTAAAATGAGTCCGGACAGGCAACGCAAAGAGAGGCTCTCTCAGTTGAGTGCGCGACGGCATCTAACGTGTATTTAAAGTGAATTAGTGTTATTTAAAGTGAATTAGTGCAACCCATAGTCCCCCAACTCACCCTTCTTGAAGTCTATTTAAAGGTAAATAATATTCTTTTTTTCTTTTGAGGAGAAATACGATTATTTTTTTTTTTTTCTTATTAAATTTATCTTTTAAAAAACAAAACTTTCGTCTATTAAATTGTTTATTAATTAATTAAATATTGAATAAAACGACAGGTGGGAGAGGAGGGCGGGGGTGAAAGTTATTTGAAAAAAAAATCTTTCATAAACGTTAAATTGTTTTTATTTCAAAAGCTGTATTTTTTTTCTTATTACAGTAGAGTCCCGTTAATCCGAACTAATTGGGACCGAGGGTCGTTCGGATTACGGGGGTTGATTAACCGGAATTGTAAGCTTGAATTAGTTAATTTTGATAATAAAGTCGTATTTATAACGTTGTAAACCGTGAAACTTGTCGGTGATATTAAACTCTAAATAAATATTTCATAATATTTTTTTACGTTTAATTAAGAGAAAAAGAAACTCATTAATTTGCGTGATGTGTGAACGCGGTTATTAAAAAAAAAAAAAAAAAATCGTACGCAAATAGAGTTCGGATTAACCGGAAGTTCGGATTAGCGAGGTTCGGATTACCGGGACACTACTGTATTTTATAATGAGAGATGGATATATCAGCCAGATTGGATTTCTTATTTCTTATTTATACGAGGGGTGGAATAAGGGTGGAAAATAATAATAAAATAATTTTTTTAATAATAAATTTAACTATTATTCAAATGCTTTTTGACACCCTGGCCTGATAATTCTCTTCGCGTTTACTTTCTCGCATACGGGAAGGGGTCAGAGCGTGACAGACACACAGGCAGGCATGGGCGTAGCCAGGGGGAGGCAGGGGGGGGGTGGCTTGCCCTTAAAAATTAAAAAAAAAAAACAAAAAATATATATTTTTTCCATTGGGAATTTTTTTTAACGCCCCAATCCACTACATTAATTTAATTTTTTTTTATTTAAATAAATAATTAATAATCTATGTATATATATAAATTGCAAACCCCCCTCTCGGCCTAACCAGGGGTTGCCACCCCCTAACAAGCTGTCTGGCTACGCCCATGCAGGCAGGCAGACAGACAGACGGACACACCCCAATATTAATAAATTATATTAGATTTAAACTTTCTACCGTAGGCTCACGTTGAAACATTATGTATATATGAAAGGTAAAATACACTAGGTTATGTGTTTCAAGGTTTTTTTTTTTTTTTTTTTTTTTTTTCATTTTATTTATTAATTAAAAAAAAAAAAACCTTGAAACACATAACCTAGTGTATTTTACCTTTCATATATAATAAATTATATTTAAATTTAGCCCTCGGGGCTTGCTGTAGGGGCTAGCGTGCTAACCTCGTATACCAAAAGTCGCGGGCTCGGACCCCAGGCAGTTCGATGATTTGGATACCAAATGGCTAAAATAAGAAGGCCTGGACCGCAAATATGTTTATTAAACAATAACGGGATATCGTAAAAAGTCTTATATGGCCTTATTTGTCGAAAAGACAGTGTGAGTGTGTTAAAAAAAAAAAAAATTTAAATTTAATATTTTTAACATAAATTTGTCAAGACATTATTTTAACATGTTTTGACGTGACCGTCTTACACATCATGTGTCTATAGTGGCCTGGTAGGTAGGCATGCACGAAAAAGTTTATCGGCTTGAATAAATCCTCTGTCGCAAGAGGTATAATTATGTTGAATATACGGTTAGAAAGAATGATTCTTCAGCTAAAGATTTCACCATTTATTTTTTTCCTATCATTTCATTTTACCGCGCGGCGGGAAATTCTAATTTGAAAGTTTAAACGACTGTCGATTCCGAACGGCTAATCAGATCAGACTAAATGGGATGTCAATTTGGTGCAGAAAGAAAACCTCTAATAGAATAAATAAAAAAAATCCCGATAATTAACTCGCAAATCAAGTTTTTTCTTCGAAAAAGTTCATTTTTTAAGCAAAAATTATCGAAAAATTTTTTGGCCACGCATATCTATTTGTTTTGTTTTTGTGATCTCGAAAATCTTAGAAAGTCGAGGGGATGTATTTCCTGATTTTCATTAACATACAAACCACGGTGAAAAATAAAAATTTCGATATTTAAGTGGTTAATAATTTTCTAGTTTATCTATCAATCTTTATCAGGGATATTTTTGTTGAAGTAAATAAACCTTTCCCTTTCCCGGTTTATGGATTCAGAGTGAGAAGAGTTTTGGTCAAATTGGTCCACAGGGAGAAGATGTTTATCTTCATTGTCCTTATTTGTTAGATATCTTGTAAACGAATAGAAATAATGAAATATTTTCTTTCTTATTCTCTTATCTACAACTTGAATTTATTATTAACAAATTTAATTTCAAATGAGACGACGTAAAATTCTTTATAAATTGAAAATTCAATAATTATAAATCTATCTCTAATTACTTTCTCTTACCTATGTACGAGTACGGTTTAATTTTCCATTTCTAAATAGATATCCATATCGAACAAATGAATAAGAGATGAGAAATTTTTAATCAATTTGTCTAAAATAAGCCTCATCAAAAAACAAAAAGATACTTTAAAAGAATTTCTACTTCTTAATTCTCCAAATAATACTATAGTATAGACTCATATTAATAAACATTTTACTTTCTCTTACCAATATATGTAATGTATATAGAGAGGGAAAGTATTGGATTCATGTCAAAAATTCGATATACACGTTTTGAGGTCCCTTGAATCCAAAAAAGTGGTTTTCACACAAGGGCGGATCCAGAGGTGTTTCTCGGGGGGGGGGGGGTAATCTGGTGTGACTCGTCGCACAGCACACTATTTTTTTTAATTTCGGTAATTTAAAAGCGCATTCTGTACTTGTTTGCCAGAATATAAATACACATCAAATTTTTAAGTATTAATTTTAAAAATTTTACATTAAAAATAAATTTTTTTGCGAAAAAAAGGTATTTTTTCGAATCTCGGAGGGGGGGTAATTACCCCCTTTACCCCCCCTGTATCCGCCCTTGTTTTCACAACATGGTCTGTCTGTCTGTCTGTGTGTGTCCGTGAACAAAATATCTCAAGTACGAAATGAGCTATGAAGTTGAAATTTTATATTTAAGTTAGGTACCCCCCTGGGACGTGACACGAAGCTTTTGAACAAAATTGTCCAAAAAGAACTAAAACTTTACTGATGTAATTTTTCAGTTTGTTTTCGATTTTCTTAAAATCCGCTCTAACGATTTTGATTAAAATTCAAAAATCCATTATTTTTTAGATACTCTTTCAAATGTATATTCCCATTTTGGACTCAAAATTGTTTGAAGCACACTTTACTCTTGTACTTCATAAGAGAGATAGAAGAATTGGTTGCCATGGTAACAAATATAAATATTTTGCCATGTTTATAAATTTTACCTTTTGAATTCTAATATATCGGCTGAAACTAAATATATCTCAACATAAAAAAAATCTGGTGTGACGAGCACAGAACACAACTTTCAATTACCGGAGGTAAGAGTTGTGTCCTGTGCGACCAGTCACATCAGATTTTTTTAATTGTAACCAAATTAAAATTTAACGATTACATCAAGAGAATCCACTTGAATGACTCCTTCACTTTTTTTTTAAATAAATTTATATTCAATTCTCTTCACAAAAAAATTGATTGCTTATCGAATTCTTCATTAAAATCAGAGATTAAAAAGAAGACAGGACAAATATTCTCATTTTAATTGGTGTTTCCGTTAAAATAATGCAAGCAGACGAGGATGTCTAGGATCATGTCTCATTTGCTGTTTAATTAGCTGTTGACGATCTTTTGGGCGAAACTGAAATCGCGGCATGTTTTAAGGCTGATTATGCAACTAGAGATGGATAATTATCCGAGACAGATATTAATTCCGAGGGCTAATGTAATTGCTAGTCGACAGATGGCAGCACGCGTGTTTACGCCTTGGGCTTAGGCCTCCCGGGGGAATTGATTTGGTCTTCAATTTTGACACACATCCCTAGAGATTACCATCTTTTGTAAACATGTGAATGGGGACAAATCTATCAAATTATCTTATCAATTCTAGCCTTGTTCACCCTGGTCTAAAGGGATCGGGAAAACTGAAAATATTTTTTTTTTTGGATCCATATTTATTCAAATTAATTGTTAGTCAATATAATTTGATATTTTTTACTCAGACCCAGAGGCGAAGCTTCTACCTCTCAGTTAAATAAATCCCTGGACTTATTTTTGTTTAAACAACAGAAAAAGGAGCAGGAGCAGCCAAAAATACAAATCCTTCTATTTTTACAATTGAACAAAATTTTATGGTCCCACAATTTTGACCGAAACGTCGACCAAAAGAATTTAAATAAATTTTTTATTCTCCTGGCTGCGTCTTCCTTACGATTAATTTGTAACAGCCATTTTACACTTCTTATTTTTGTTTAATGGGCCTATATAATGAAATAGGATGGCAGACAGGGATTCAAAATTAGGTCTTTTATTTTAATATCGATTTTTCTGACTTTATTCGCGCCATTTCTCAGGACAATCAATTAATTCAATTGTCAATAGTTCAATTGCTGTCAATTAATTTATCAAGAGGATTTTTTTTTTTTTTTTAGGTGGAAAAAAAATTTCAAAATTGTGATTTCAGTTTTTGAGAAAATAACCTGCATTTATATTTAATTGATAATTGATTGTCCTGAGAAAGGATGTGATTGACATCTGAACGCCTATAATGGAATAAAAGTTGAATATAACCCTGTCTGTTTGACCTTATACCCGAACGACATTATTTTCGATTTCTTCCAGAATGCTTCACTCTAGATCAGGGATGGCCAAGTCGCATGTGGCCTGCGTTGAACATTTTTGCGGCCCGCGACATTGATCACACTTTTATAAAATATATTTATTTTAAAATAGCTGGGCATTATTTCAAATAATGGAATTGAAATACAAATTTCAAATACATTTGTATTTTGTTCAATATTTCAAATTTTTTTTTTTTTTAAATTTTATTGAGATAGACCGCTTCGAACCTAACTTCCAATCTAACTGAAATGATTATAATCAGTGTCATATGTATCTGTAAAGATGTGAAATTGTCCCAAATAGTGGAGACAGGCTACTTATAAAAATGTCTGCCAGTGTATTTTGTATTTTAAAAAATCTGGTGTGACTGGTCTCACCAGATTTTTTGTGTCAACATTTGATTAGTTTCCGACAGTACGGTACATTTGAATTTTTTTTTTTTAAACCTTCACACTTTTTTCTCATTTACACACACATTCACACTGTCTTTTCGGCAACTCAGGCCATTTAAGACTTTTACGATAACCGTTATTGATAAATATACATATATGGGGTCCAGGCATTCTTATTTAAGCTATTTGGTATCCAATTGGCTTAAATAAAATCATCGGACTGCCTGGGGCCCGAACCCGCGACTTTTGGTATACGAGGTTAGCACGCTAACCTCTATCTACACCAAGCCCCGAGAGCTAGATTTGAATTAAAGATGTAAAATTTATAAACATGAGAAAATATTTATATTTTGTTATCATGGCAACGATTTCTTCTATCTTTCCTATGAAGTACAAGAGTAAAGTGTGCTTCAAACAATTTTGAGAGCAAAATGAGAATAACTGTTATACATTTAAAAGAGCATCTAAAAAATAATTGATTTTTGAATTAAAAAAAAAAAATCGTTGGAGCAAATTTTGAGAAAATCGAAAAAAACTGAAAAAGTGCACCAGTAAAGTACTAGTACTTTTTGACTGATTTTGTTCAAAAGCTTCGTGTCACGTCCCATGGGAGTACCTAACAAAAATATAAAATTTCAACCTCCTAACTCTTTTCGTTTTTGAGAAATTTTATTCACACACACATACAGACCATGTCCCGAAAACCACTTTTTTGGATTCAGGGGACCTCAAACCGTGAATATCCATCAAAATCTAGATATCGAATTTTTGTCATGAATCCAATACTTTCTCTTTATATATTAACATCAGGGCCGCAGACAGGGGGGGGCAGGGGGGGCTATATCCCCGGGGCCCGGGCCCATTGCGCTCCCATCTTAAAATTCTAATAAAAATTAAATTTCATGGTTAAATTAAAATAATTAAAAAAAAAAAACATTTTCTTGAAATTTTTTTCCCCAGGGGGCCCGGGCCCTTTGAGCTCAAATCTTAAAATTTCAATTAAAAAAACATTTTCTTGAAATTTTTTTCCTCAGGGGGCCCGGGCCCTTTGAGCTCAAATCTTAAAATTTCAATTAAAAAAATCATTTTCTTGAAATTTTTTTTCCTCAGGGGGCCCGGGCCCTTTAAGCTCAAATCTTCAAATTTCAACTAAAAAAATCATTTTCTTGAAATTTTTTTCCTCAGGGGGCCCGGGCCCTTTAAGCTCAAATCTTCAAATTTCAAATAAAAAAATCATTTTCTTGAAATTTTTTTCCTCAGGGGGCCCGGGCCCTTTAAGCTCAAATCTTAAAATTTCAACTAAAAAAATCATTTTCTTGAAATTTTTTTCCTCAGGGGGCCCGGGCCCTTTAAGCTCAAATCTTAAAATTTCAACTAAAAAAATCATTTTCTTGAAATTTTTTTCCTCAGGGGGTCCGGGCCCTTTAAGCTCAAATCTTCAAATTTCAAATAAAAAAATCATTTTCTTGAAATTTTTTTCCTCAGGGGGCCCGGGCCCTTTAAGCTCAAATCTTCAAATTTCAAATAAAAAAATCATTTTCTTGAAATTTTTTTCCTCAGGGGGCCCGGGCCCTTTAAGCTCAAATCTTCAAATTTCAAATAAAAAAATCATTTTCTTGAAATTTTTTTCCTCAGGGGGCCCGGGCCCTTTAAGCTCAAATCTTCAAATTTCAAATAAAAAAATCATTTTCTTGAAATTTTTTTCCTCAGGGAGCCCGGGCCCTTTAAGCTCAAATCTTCAAATTTCAAATAAAAAAATCATTTTCTTGAAATTTTTTTCCTCAGGGGGTCCGGGCCCTTTAAGCTCAAATCAAGTTTGGTCTTTTTCAAGACTCAGAATAGCTAAAAACGCAGATTTCAGTGGTTAATTTTCAAAAAAATTTTCCATACCCCCAGATTCCCCCGGAAATTCTCTGTCCGGATCTGGCCTCGATAAATTATTTAACAAGACATGTGAGTGTTGATCGATAAATTATTCTAACTCTTTGTTTAGGAAATTTTGAAAAATTTTTAAATAACTTTATTTAAATAAATATTGTAAGCTATGTATAACTATTTCAAAAGTTGTGTCAAAAACTGTGTAAAAAATGTTGGCATGAAGGCCAAAATAGCCTTTTTTTTATATACTTAAAAAAAAAACTAAGTTTTTTTTTTTTTTTGGGGGGGGCCCGTATTAGTAAGTAGCCCCGGGGCCCGTCAAGTCTGTCTGCGGCCCTGATTAACATATATAGGAAAGAGAAAGTAATACGATTTTGTATTTTAAATAGATAACATTTTTCCCGGGCCGGTGTCTTAATAATAATAACTTAATTATGCTAGGCCAAAAAAAACAACTTATTATGCTT
>JAKCPI010005166.1:0-15028 GCA_023213315.1 Euborellia annulipes | reverse complement strand
GGGGAGCAGGCGCCTATCGTTGCTTAAACAGTTCTCACGTTCGGCCCGCCTAATTTCTTTCTCAATCAATTAGATAATCTCTTTCAAATGGTATTTATATATTATAAATATTGATCTGATACAGACTTTTCTCTATTGAAAAATATTTAGTTGTTTATTTAAAAAAAAAATAATAATTAAATTAAATTAGAGAAAAGATCTTATTCTTTGATTCTAGGATTATTAATTACGAAAATAAAAGAATTATTTTCAGGAGGAGTGGCTGAATGTATGAGGATATTGAAGGCAGCCAAAAGCAATAAAGAAAATTATATCTATCTTTATTTTTATTTCATACGTTTGTCGACGTTTCGGTCGATATTCCGGCCTTCATCAGGACCTTAAAAATTATAAAATACAACACAAGATTACAATTTTATTAAATAATATTAAAAAACTAAAATTGTTTTGATTAAATGGACCCTGTTATGCAATTGTGTGTCAAGCACCAGGTACCGAGATTTGAGAAAATTAACATTAAAGTTTTCTGATTTAATATGTTTTGATTAGATTATATATCATTTTTTTTTGTCCATTGTCCAAGTAAATACTGTAATTATGGCAGATATTCATAAATTATCTCTAAAAATACGACTAATTTAGAGAAAAACAATAAAATTATTATTTGCAAAATTCTCTAAGTCCAATATTATATTTGTAAAAATGCTTCAAAGTCTCTTGATAATAAATAAAATAATTTTAGGTTATAATTCAAAAATTAAAACGAAGATATTATTAAAGTTCTTTTATGGGTATATTTAATACTAGTAGCATAGAAACTTTTTATCAAAATAGGAAGGAAAATATAGCCATGGGCGTAGCCAGGGGGAGGCAGGGAGGAGCCTTTGCCCCCCCCTGGCTTGTCCTAAAAATTAAAAAAAAATATATATATATATTTTTCCCATTGGGAATTTTTTTTAACGCCCCAATCCACTACATTAATTTAATTTTTTTTTATTTAAATAAATAATTAATAATCTATGTATATATTAATTGCAAACCCCCCCTCTCGCTCTAACGAGGGGTTGGCCCCCCCACTAAGAAGATGTCTGGCTACGCCCATGACTATAGCGTCTTCTTTCTGTTAAAAAACCTACTAATTTTTAAAGTCTCGTATGAAAATATGTTAGTTTATCATGTTTTAAGACATGATAAACTAACATACAATATTTTCATATGAGACTCGGGGAAAAAAAAAAAATTAGTCTGTTTTTTTGCTCCATCTTAATATACACTGAGCCTCAGAGTTTTTTTTTTTTTTTTTACGGAAAAAGTGTGCCGCGCCTCAAAAAAGGTTGGGAACCACTGTATTAGACAGTTATTGTATACTCAAAGATTGTATATACAACAAAATGTTAATCTAAATATAATAAGACAAAATATTGAAAATTTAAAATTGTAGTTCCTGAGGATGATGAATGTAGGGTTTGGACACCGGTGGAAACCGAAACCGGTAAACCGGTTTTTTAGCTAATTTTCAAAAACCGAGAAACCGAGTTTTTCCCGAAAAACCGAATTCGGTTTTTTTTTTTAAAATTTTTCTTCAGTAATAGGCTACTTGTATTCAAATTATAAAATAGCCCGTGTTCCGTGACTCAGAGAGAAGACATTATTAGCTTCTAGTGGCTTGGGATTTCGGGTTCGCTTCCCGTTCCAAGCGAGAAAAATTTATTTCATTTGAATTGGCAAGCAATCATTTGAAATAAATAGTGATGGGGTCTAAATGGCATTAGATGCCGAAAAAGACCTTAAACAAATTTTAAAAAAAATTATAAATTATTTATATTTTTCCCCCTTTTTTTCCAATACTCCAATAATCTATATATAATAATAGCGGAGTGTCTGTCTGTCTGTCCGTCGACTATCTCGTTCTCTTTGACCAACTTTTTACATTGGAATGACGGAAATTTTGCAGTCTTATAGAGGACTTTATGGAGTGTCCAGGAAAAATACTCAGGTCCCAAAATTCCTAGATTTTTTTGAGTTATGAATTCCTAAAGTTACGATTTCTCCCATAGGAAATACGAGAGAAATATTTATGTATTTTTTGTATTCTATTAATGTAAACAAATCCTCAAGCAGGCACTGGATTGGAATAGTAGGCTGGTAATAATAATTTTCTTGGGTTCGGACTCACGCAGTCCGATGATTTTATTTTGGATACCAAATGGCTTAAATAAGAATACTTGGACCCCCAATAGATATATTCATTAATAGCGGTTATCGTTTAAAGTCTTATATTGCCTAAGTTGAAGAGTTGAAGTTGAATTGAAGACTGTGTGAATGGGAAAAAAGTGAGTTTAAAAAAAAAAAAAAAAAAAAAAATGGCGGTGCTTTCAAAATAGAGTCAGATGTTGAAAAAAAAACCGGTTTAAAACCGGTTTACCGGTTTTCCGCTCTGTAAAAACCGAAAAACCGGTTTTCAAAATTTTCCGGTTTTTTCCAAACCCTAGATGAATGCATCGAAACTGATACTTGTACAAGGCAGTTGACTAATAATAATAACTAAATAAAAAAAAATAACGTTTTTATCTTGACCGAACATCCGTCTTAGGCAAAGAAGCTGCAAAGTCAATTTAATTAAATATATCTCGACACAAAAAAAAATATAGTGTGCTGTGCTTAGTCACACAGGATTTTTTTTTTCTATTATATTGATAATATACACTTCTCTATTTTTTTTTTTGTTTTTTTTGTTTTTATTTAAAATCAATCAATCTTATTTTACTTTCTCTTACCTCTATATATATGTTAATATATATAGAGAGAGAAAGTATTGGATTCATGTCAAAAATTCGATGTCGAGATTTTGATGGATATACACGTTTTGAGGTCCCGTGAATCCAAAAAAGTGGTTTCGCGACATGGTCTGTCTGTGTGTCTGTGTGTGTGTGTGTGTGTGTGTGTGTGTGTGTGTGTGTGTGTGTGTGTCTGTGAACAAAATATCTCAAGAACGAAAGAGTTAGGATTTTATAAACCTCTCCGAGATTAGAACCAGCTTACAGAGTTTTTTTTATTGACTGCTCTTGCCCATAATTATCCACTTATTTATAAAAATTTGTTTTTCTGATTGTAACGTATTAATTTCTTTGTAACCTTTGTTAAGGAGAAATACACAAAAATTGTTGTTTTCCCCTTAAAATTTTTTTGGCAAATTAATGCCTATGTACATAATTATTTCAATCAAAAATTGTTTAAATGAGTTATATACATTTAGAAATAAAAAAGAAATTTATTTTTAATAATAGCGCCTCCAAGTAGTTTGTTTTATAACTAAATAACTCATAAAAAATTATAATTAAAATAAATATTAATTTAAATTAATAATTAATCATAATACGAAAAATCTGGTGTGACTGGCGCACAGCACACAACTTTCTCTTACCTTCGGTAATCGAAAGTTGTGTACTGTGCTTGTCTCCGATTTTTTGTGCAACATATATTTAGTTCCCGACAGTAAGGTACATTCGATTTTCAAGATGTAAAATTTATAAGTATGGCAAAATGTTTATATTTTGTTACCATGGCAACCATTTCTCCTATCTTTTCTATGGAGTACAAGAGTAAAGTGGTCTTCAGAAGATTTCAATCACAAAATGAGAATATACATTTTAAAGAGCAACTAAAAAATAGTTGATATATGAATTTAAAAAAAATCGTTGGAGCAAATTTTGAGAAAATCGAAAAAAACTGAAAAAGTGCATCAGTAAAGTACTAGTACTTTTGGTCGATTTTGTTCAAAAAGCTTCGTGTCACGTCCCATGGGGGTGCCTAACTTAAATATAAAATTTCAACTTCATAGCTCTTTTGGTTCTTGAGATATTTTGTTCACAGACACACAGACAGACACACACACAGACACACAGACAGACCATGTCGCGAAAACCACTTTTTTGGATTCAGGGGACCTCAAAACGTGAAGATCCATCAAAATCTCGACATCGAATTTTTGACATGAATCCAATACTTTCTCTCTATATATATATTACATATATACATAGGTAAGAGAAAGTAAAAATAAAATTTAATAAATATGATTAATTATAGAATATCAATTGTGAGATTTAATTTTATATTTAAGTTAGGCACCCCATGGGACGTGACACGAAGCTTTTGAACAAAATCGACCAACGAGTACTAATACTTTACTGATGCACTTTTTCAGTTTTTTTCGATTTTCTCAAATTTGCTCCAACGATTTTTTTTTAAATTCAAAAATCAATTATTTTTTAGATTCTCTTTAAAATGTATATTCTCATTTTGTGATTGAAATCTCCTGAAGACCACTTTACTCTTGTTCTCCATAGAAAAGATAGGAGAAATGGTTGCCATGGTAACAAAATATAAATATTTTCCCATACTTATAAATTTTACATCTTGAAAATCGAATGTACCGTACTGTCGGAAACTAAATACATGTCGACACAAAAAATCTGGTGTGACAAGCACAGTACACAACATTCGATTACCGAAGGTAAGAGAAAGTTGTGTGCTGTGCGCCAGTCACACCAGATTTTTTCTTAAAGAATTTCCAAAACTAAAAAACAAACGTAACATAACCTCTCTTTCTTTGAATAATATGAATAATAAAAAAAAGAGAAAAGAAAATACCTTTCTTTTTCTATTTCCTTATTCTTTTTTTTTTATTAGACATTCCTCCTTTTACCTTATACGTATATCTCCCCTCCCCCCCCCCCTTCATATCATCCTTCAATTGAAGGCCTACATACATCGGTTCTTGTTTTCAATTTGACATTCCTCCACAAAAAAAAAAAAAAAAATTCTCTAAGCACTTTACACACAAAACGTGTCACACGACTTCAAAAAAAAAAAAAAAATCCAACGCTCCCTACGTTTGAGATTTATTTATTTGTCTGTTTGTTAAACAAATATATTTATGGGAGGACTAAAAAAATATCTGGTGTGTGTTTTTTTTTACTTCCTCTTACCTACATATAGTATTCATGTCAATATTTTGATGGAAATACACGTTTTGAGGTCAAGAAATAGTATTTCTGTGACCAAAATATCTCAGGAATTTTGAAAAAGTACATCAGTAAAGTACTAGTACTCTTTGGTAGGGCTGGACGGTAATGGATTTTCATTACCGACCTCGATAATGAAAAAAAAACCGGTTTTTCTCGAAAGTCGGTAAAAATTTTTTACCGCCCGCGGAATCAAAGTTTGCCGCCGCGGAACATTTTTTTTTTTTGCGGAACCACCAAAATTTTTCCCCGGCCGGAAAAATATTTTACCTTTTTTTTAGAGACGCCAATTTTTTGCCGCCCGCGGAACAGAAATTTGCTGCCGCGGAACCACAATTTGGTTTGCCGCCGCGGAACATTTTTTTCTCGCCGAACCAAAATTTTTTACCGCCCGAAAAAATAGGTTTTTACCGACTTTCGAAAAAAAACCGGTTTTTACCGAATTAGAGGTTCGTTACCGCGTTTTCGGTAAAAAATTTTTACCGGTTTTTACCGGTAAACCGGTTTACCGTCCAGCCCTACTCTTTGGCTGATTATGTTCATATGATCGAGGCCCCTAAAGTGCTTTGAGTGTGTTGAAACGAACATTAAGAAAAACGAGTTTTTTTTTTTATGTAACTCAAGTATTGTAATTGTTGTAAGGGCAAAAAAGCCATGGCAACTGTACGCCCTAATATATTAATAAATAGGGCCCCATAGGCAATTCCCTACTCCGCCTAATGGATAATCCGGCACTGCTAATATGACAAGGACAGAATTTACAAATTTGGAATCAAATAATCTATTAGTTTAGGGTGTAGAATTCTTCAATATTTATTTTATTTTATTTTTTTTTTAGCTTTTAGGTGTCATCAGGCGTTACCCCATCTCTTGCTCTTTTTTTTTTTTGATTGGAAAGTAAAATTTGATATTAAAAAAAAAAAAAAAAAAATGAATTAGTTATATGATCTCTTCGTTTCGTTCCAAGTGCTGATGTAGATATAATTTCCAATATCGGTTGGTTTGCCCTTCCGAAAATTGATCTCTCGCTCTCTCTGGTTAAAGTTTTTTTTTTTTTTTTATTATTTATTTACCCTAACAATTTGTCGTCGTATTTTCAATACATTCTGAATTTATTATCTAAAAAACCTGGCGTGACTGGTCGCACATCACACAACTTGCTCTTACATTTCGGTTCTGTGCTTGTCACACCAGATTTTTCGTGTCGGGATATATATTCAGTTTCCGCCGATATATTAGAATTCAAGAAAATATTTATAATATTTATATTTTGTTACCATGGCAACCATTTCTCCTATCTTTTCTATGAAGTACAAGAGTAAAGTGGTCTTCAGAAGATTTCAATGGCTAAATGAGAATATACATTTTATAGAGCATCTAAAAAATAATCGATTTTTGAATTTTAAACAAAATCGTTCGAGCAAATTTTGAGAATGTCGAAAAAAAACTGAAAAAGTACATCAGTAAAGTATTAGTACTCTTTGGCCGATTTTGTTTAAAAGCTTATTTTCACGGTGCAGGTGGGTACAAAAGTTAAATATAAAATTTCAACCTTATAGCTCACTTCCTTCATGCTTTAAATTGAACCCAGACACCACAGACAGACCATGTCGCGAAAAAAACTTTTTTTTGGATTCAGGGGACCTCAAAACGTGTATATCCATCAGAATCTCGACATGGAACTTTTGACATGATTCAAATACTTTCTCTCTATATATATTATATATTACATATATACATAGGTAAGAGAAAGTAATAATTAGAAATTTTTTTATTATTATATCCATCCTATTAACCAGATGATTATAAGGAGAATATATGTTCTCTAAATTTTTCTCTACCTGTAGGGCTATATTAATTTTACAACCCTCTAAACTCTAATGGTTTCGTTATAATAGCGCTCTAAATATATATAGAGGTAAGAGAAAGTAATAAGTTTAAATACTTGGATTATAATTATAAAATTTAGAAAATATAATTGTGATATCTAAAACTTTTTTTTGAATTTATAATTATAAAAAAAAAAAAAAAAAAAAAAAAAAATAGGGGGGCCGTGAGGGTTCCAACGGGGCCACGACTCAAAAAGTTTAACAAGCACTGAACTAAAGGTCTAAAGGGATCGAATTTTATTATTTAATATATTTATGAGAAATAAGCATCTCTCTGATTGAAGACAAAATATTTTGAAATTTTATTTTTTCTCAAAGGATTGAATTTTTTATAGATAAATATGCATTCTTTTATTCTAATAGTTAAAAAAAAGTTTCGAATACAATTTTATAAAAGCCTAAAAAGATGAAATCAATCAATTTGTCAATTAATTCAAATGCTGGGAGAGCATCAATTTGTTTTTTCAAATTCGATCTGCGCCCAGAGTGCAGCCAGGGAGCCTCGCTTCACTCTCGTCTAGGCTTTTCTTCACGCGCACATTCGCTTTTAAAAAAATCTCTCTATCTCTCTTATTTGTCGTTGGATTTGAGGCAAAATGCAAAACTGGTCTTTTCAATCAATTATAAAGCTATAGGCATTTTTTTATTTAACTACGCCCACATAAAATGGGGGTTTATTTATTGCCTTTTACATCTTCAAATGTTAACTGCCTCTTTCATTATCCTAATTTATTGTTTTTTAATTAAATAAACACATCTAGGCCTTGATATTGATTGAATAACTTAGTATATATAATATTCAAGCAAAAACAATGAAATTTTAGTCTCAAAATGATTAAAAATCGATTTTCCAAATTTATTTTGACATATTAATTTTTACTTTCTCTTACCTATATATATGAGAAAGTATTTGATTAGGGAACATTTCAGAGAATATAGAACGATGATCCTTTTTACTATCATTTGATTGGTTGAACGGATGGTTAGATTAGAGAAAAAAAATATATTCCTAATTATTCAATTTTAGTTGCATGTGAATATTCTCTAGGAAATTCTAAACTCATTACAAAAAATCCGATGCGAATTGGATGCGCCGTTCCCGAGTTATAGACTTTTGAATTATCAAGATTTTATTCATTCCCAATGTAATTATTTCCGGGCTCTTAAATTGACCAAAGGAGGGGAGGGCGGCGAGTTGCAGGCTCCCCCTCCCCTCCGCTCTGATTGTCGCCAGGCGCCTCCCCCCCTCGTTTCTAAGAAATATTATTTCTCTTTTTCAGAGAGAATTAAGCCTATAAAAATTGAACGAGAAAAAAATAAAAAAAAAAATAAAATAAGCATTCAGAGAATATTGCCAAATAAATGTTAATTATATATGGACCCTGTTATGCATTAGTGTGTCAAGCGCCAAAAAAAATTAAAAATTTAGTTAAGCACGGAATATTGTTTCAAATGCTTTAATTTTTATGAAATATGTCCTAAAAAAATTTATATTTAATGTTACTTGCACAATTGACAAAAAAAAATTATATATAATCTAACCAAAACAAAAAACTTTATTTTTCTCAAATCTCGGTAGCTGGCGCTTGACACACTAATGCGTAACAGGGTCCATATAGAGTAAGAGAAAGTAAAAAGGGACTCAACATATTTTATAAAAAAATAATTATTCTGCGATTTCTGTTTCTGTAACGCATTAATTTATTTTGTTAAGGGGAGAAATATACAAAAATTGTTGTTTTTACCTGGAAAATAGATTTTTAGCGAATTAAAACCTATACAATATTGTTCTATTCGAAATTCTGAACAATTTTTATTTGAATGTTTTTTTTCTATCTCATACCGTTTAAGAGATATAAAGAGTTTTATTTTCAATAAATAGCGTCTTCAAGTGGAGGTTTTTTTAACTAATAGCTAATTAATTTATAATTGAAAATTTTATTTAATAATTAAATTAAAAAAAAATTAAAATATGATTAATTATAGAATAGCAATTGTGAAATTTAATTTTAATATTTCCTTATAACACATTAACTCCGTAACTACTTGACCGATTTTTATGGGATTTTTTCAATGTTTAGAGAATTTCAAGGGTTTATGATTTGCAAGTCTCAAAATTTAATTATCCTATTAGTTCTTATTTATAAAACTTATTTCAAAGTAGTGACTGTGATGTAAATGGATAATTATGGGCAGGATGAGTCAATAAAAAAGACTCTGTATGCTGGTTCTAATCTCGGAGACGTTTCGGTTTTTTTTTTTAATTTAAGAGTCATCTTCAGTTCTTACTGAAAAATTAATATAATAGTGACATTGTTTATATTAATTAACAGATTTTATAAACCTCTCCGAGATTAGAACCAGCATACAGAGTTTTTTTTATTGACTGCTCTTGCCCATAATTATCCACTTATTTATAAAAATTTGTTTTTCTGTTTGTAACGTATTAATTTCTTTGAAACCTTTGTTAAGGAGAGAAATACACAAAAATTGTTGTTTTCCCCTTAAAATTTTTTTTGGCAAATTAATGCCTATGTACATAATTATTTTAATCAAAAATTGTTTAAATGAGTTATATACATTTATGAGATAAAAAGAAATTTATTTTTAATAATAGTGCCTCCAAGTAGTTTGTTTTAAAACTAAATAACTCATAAAAATTTATAATTAAAATAAATATTAATTTAAATTAATAATTAATCATAATACGAAAAATAAAATTTAATAAATATGATTAATTATAGAATATCAATTGTGAGATTTAATTTTATCTTTTACTTTAAAACGCATTAACTCCGTAACTACTTTACGGATTTTTATGGGTTTTTTTTTCATTGGGTAGAGAATTTCACGGGGTTGATTTGAGATTATGTTTAGAATCTAAACGTAACCTATATTTATAAAATTTTAATTAATTACGGGGAAATATAAGATGGAAAGGATCTTAAAAAAAAAATTTAGACAATATCAGAGAAAGTGAAATTACTTGTAATTATCTTAAAAGAAAATTGATATATCCAATTTCACACCTGTTTTTTTTTTTTCTTAAAATAAATTCCTTTCATTGAAAAGATAAATAAATTCTTTTCCCCCTTTGGAATAAAATCAACAATAACGTTTCTTAAAGGCAGGCCTACGTATGTTATTGTTAAATTTATATATAAATGAAAGAAAGAAAGAAAGAAAGAAAGGAAGTAAGAAGAAGCAAATGAATTTATTTTATCATCATATAGCAAAAAGAAGAAAAAATAAATTAAAAATAACACAAAACTCTCTCCCTCTATCCTCTTCAAGGTTTCTTTTCTTCTTTATTAACAAACAAAATAAATAAATAATAAACGAAATTGAATTTTTTTTTATTAAATAAAAAAAAAAAGAGAGAAAAATCAATAAGAGGAAGTTTTTGTGTTATAACGTTTTGATCTTCCTCAGAAAAAATAACTAGGTTTCTGTTAAAAGGTATAAAGTTATTTGTAAGTTAAAGTTGTCTTTAAATTAAAAATCGAAATTCTAATCTTTAAAATTAAAAGAAATCTTTAGCGTTGGTTGTTTAATTTTTACATATTAAATTAAAAAAAAAAAGTGAATATGTCATGTATAAATTGTGATTTCTTTAATTTTTGATACGTATTAAGAAATATTATTACTTAGGTTTATCTGACAAATTGAGGTTATAAAAATGGAGGATTTATCAAGAATATTCAGAATAGATGAGATTTTTTTGAAGAATTCAATGCATTTTAATATAAAAACAAAATCATCATTCACTAATAATTAAAAAATATAGAACGCTAAAACAACAATAAATTGGCTAATTATTATTATAAATAAAATTACAATTGTTATAATTTTTATAAATAATAAAAAAAAATATTTTTAATTAAAATATTAAATTTCTTATTATTAACAATTCCAAATTATTAATATTTAAAATAATAATTAATTATTTGTTTACATTATTGGAGAAAATTTTAATAATAAATAACCTCTTCTAATTAATATTGTTTGAATTTGTTCTCTCTTTCATTTAATTGAAAACTTATTGATTTGTAAATATAACTCTAAGGCTAAACGCACATCAATTGAGCAAAAACGTTTTGCAAAGAGCAAAACTATTTCATTTATTGGCCCGCTAGGCTGTCGTTTCGGTCTTGGTCAAGACCATCCTCAAAGCTAGAACTTGACTAAGACCGAAACGTCAGCCTAGCGGGCCAATAAATGAAATAATTTTAGCTGCTATTCTTTTATTTAACTATTAACAATTATCCAGCTATAAAATCCACATCTTGTAACAAGAGCAAAACGTTTTGTTCAATGCCAACGCACACCGATTGAGCAAAACGCTCAATAGCAAAACATTTTGTTCATTGATTTCGAATCATGCTCAATTGTGTTTTGCCTCCTCGATGTGCTTTGAACCATAGAAAAGCAGCTTTAGGCATGATTAGTCAAAAACGTTTTGTCCGATACTCAATTGGTTTAATTTAGGTATTTGTAGAACTTCTTTCTTATAACTGGGCAATGAATTCCGAAATAGATTTTACTATTTGACGCCATTTTGTTTATCATAACCTAAAAAAGTTTTTTTTATTATTTTCTTCTAAATAGTGAAATGATATTAGGAAAATGGAATTTTTGATAGTCATTTCAACTCTATGAGAGTTTGAATCTCTCTCCACTTTTAGTTTAATCCATTATTAGAGGTAAAACGGATTAAACTTGAACCTCTCTCCCTCTCTCTCTTCAAACTCACTGCTCTTCTTCTTCCTGTTTTCAACTAAAAGCCTATTATAATAATTTAAGCATTAGGCATTATTATACATAATAATAGTTAATTAGTTTAAATAAGACGGGGGAGTTTCGGGTGGAGAGGGAGAATACATTTATAAATAAACATAATAGATCAATTTAAAGGTTGAAAGAAACATAGAACAATTTTTTTTTAATAAATACAGCGGATGGGTGGCCACGAGGAACTTCCCTGTGGAATATTCCTTGGTTATCATTATTTTAAATTTTATTGCAGTGCAAAAAACACTTTATAAAATATTCTTAGAAAAACACTTAGAATTGCAAGTAATATAATTTAAAAAAATATCATAGAGTTTTTTTAATGGAACCCTGAAGATGACCGAAACGTCGATTGAATAAAATATAGAAAAAACATGCCATTTATTCAATCCTACTAAATATACTGTATTATATAAAATAGGAATGTCCAATCCGATTTGTGGGGGCCAGAGATGGGTTTTATACATAATTTTATAGTTTTATACAAAAATCGCGGATAAAACTTGTGATGGTTGATCGTTTTAATTACGATTTTTTTTTATTTAATATGTTCCTTTAACAATTCGTTGCCATTAGTGTAATTTTAATATATCGTTTGTCAGAGTCTAAGGTTTTTATTTTCTCTCTTTAAATACCTACAGTATATAATTAATTTAATACAAAGAAATTGAATTAAATAATTTCATTCGATATTTAAATTTTATATATTGATCAAATAATTTTCAATACTTTTCCATGGAAATTTCCACTTGGAATTATTTTCATTTCCTATTGGTCAAAAGGGTTGCCAATCAAATTTGAGATACACACAGACTAGGGCCGCAGACAGGGGGGGGGGACAGGGGGGATATATCCCCGGGGCCCGGGCCCTTTGCGCTCCAACCTTAAAATTCTAATAAAAAATAATTTCCATAGTTAAAATTTCAATAAAAAAAAATAATTTTCTTGAAATTTTTTCCTGAAGGGGCCCGGGCCCTTTAAGCGCTTAAAATTTCAATAAAAAAAATCATTTTCTTGAAATTTTTTCCTGAAGGGGCCCGGGCCCTTTAAGCGCTTAAAATTTCAATAAAAAAAATAATTTTCTTGAAATTTTTTCCTGAAGGGGCCCGGGCCCTTTAAGCACTTAAGATTTCAATAAAAAAAAATCATTTTCTTGAAATTTTTTCCTGAAGGGGCCCGGGCCCTTTAAGCGCTTAAAATTTCAATAAAAAAAATCATTTTCTTGAAAATTTTTCCTGAAGGGGCCCGGGCCATTTAAGCGCTTAAAATTTCAATAAAAAAAATAATTTTCTTGAAAATTTTTCCTGAAGGGGCCCGGGCCCTTTAAGCGCTTAAGATTTCAATAAAAAAAAATCATTTTCTTGAAATTTTTTTCCTGAAGGGGCCCGGGCCCTTTAAGCGCTTAAAATTTCAATAAAAAAAATCATTTTCTTGAAAATGAGGGGCCCGGGCCTTTCAAGTTCAAAGCAAGTTTGATAATATTTTTCCCGTCCGTCTCAGGATAGCTAATAACGCAGATTTCAGTCTTTATTTTTCAAAAAATTTCCATACCCCCAGACCTCCCGGAAGTCCTCTGTCAAGGTCTGGCCTGAATAAATTATGGTAACCCTATGTTTAGGAAATTTTGAAAAATTTTGAAATAACTTTTTTATCTAAATAAATATTATATGTAAGCTATGTATAACTGTTTCGAAAATTGTGTAAAAAATTGTTGGCACAATAGCTTTTTACATACTAAAAAAACTAAGAGTGGGGGGGGGGGGCGTATTATTATGTAGCCCCGGGGCCCGTCAAGTCTGTCTGCGGCCCTGACACAGACACACACACAAGGAGAGAGAAGAAAGCAAGTCAAGCACACGGAGAGAGACCTGGGAAGACCGCGGAGGACATCGCGGCTGTTTTTTTTTTGTTTTTTTTTCATTAAACTTCCGGCTGTACAGTCTCTCCTAACCAACACTCGTCCAATTATTATTACGCATTTTATCAAGAAAATGCTTTCATGGTCATTATTTGGGTCCATGCGAAGAGAGAAGAAGTTTTATATATAATTTAACAATTTTAATTTTATTTTACAATTTCTTTGCAATACTTTGCTTCTTCCGTTGCCGAAACTCTTCCTGATGATGACTTCAAATGCAACCGAAATGTACTTGGGCAAGCCCGTCACCGAAACGCTATCCAAACTACTTGGTCCTCGTGCACTGCAACAGCCATCACGCATGCGCAGCTACAACACTCTCTTCAACCACCAGATAAGTCCTGATCAACGTTACTCAATAAACAAAAGCAAATTGTGTGTGTGTGTGTGCCCTTGATTATTTATTTCATTAACTTTCAATATAAATTCTTAATATATATAATTCATTTGATGTTGAAAAGATCAAATTCTTCTTTAAAATTTTAATAATAAAAAAAAAAAAAAATATTGTTTTACACTTGAGCAAATATGAACCTTGGAGTCGACAGATACTCAATCAGTCGACAGTACTCAATACCCTTTTTTATTGTTACCCCCAAGTCATTGTTGCGAAGCCAATGACCAACCTTTTCAACAATAATCAAATTTTATATTAAAACAATCATACAACTTAATTTTATAAAATTTTTCAATAAATCAACCATTCACCCAAATAAATTTTTCTTTTTATTTTTCCCTAATCAGCAATTAATTTCAATCTTAATTTTTTTAAATGTTTTTTTTTTTAACCTCCAAAAGGGGCGAAATAACATAATAAACTGTATAAAACTCGGTGCGCATGCGCGGACCCGACGAGAAAGGAAATTTCCATAAATTTCATTTTACCTTTTAAACGTGTTTTTTCAGGCACTTGGTTTTTTTTTTACATAGGTCTAGTTTTATCCATGTATAAAACCTGGTATTATACTCGGTGGGATAAAACTTGCCAATTTTGGTGATCGTATGGGTCGCTATTGATCCTGGAGAGTTAAGGAGGTCCTCTGAATCCAAAAAATGACCTCTCTGTGAACAAAATATCTAAAGAACTAAAAGAGCTATGAGGTTGAAATTTTATATTCAAGTTAGGTACCCCCTGGGACGTAACACGAAGCTTTTGAACAAAATCGACCAAAGAGTACTAATACTTTACTGACACTACTTTTTTTAGTTTTTTCGATTTTCTTCAACAATTTTGTTTAAAATTCATAAATCCATTATTTTTTAGGTGCTCTTTAAAATGTATATTCTCATTTTCCCCTCAAAATTGTTTAAAGATCACTTTCATAGCAAAGATAGAAGAAATGGTTGCCATGGTGTAACAAAATATAAATATTTTCCCATGTTTATAAATATTACATCTGAATTCA